>JASCZW010016332.1:0-18890 GCA_034211315.2 Aedes japonicus | reverse complement strand
GAGTCAGCATCGTCAACCGAACCTTGGCATGGTGGCGCGAAGGCAAGAAGTTGGCAACTTTTTACTTTCGTCGAGAAATTCCACTTTGCCTCCTCCCGCCTCATCATAATAATAATAGTATTACAAAGCAGCATCGGGTAACTTTGGGATCGGAAGATTGTGGGAATTCACAACCGGCAATTACCTCAGTTGTGACTCTGAGAGCTTATTCAATGGTTGCCATGGGTACTGGGGAGCAAGAAAAGTCGTTGCGATTGGGAGATTGCTTTAAAGGCCACCCGTTCCATCGACGGATCTGTCATTCATATTGTAGTTAAAGCGATAAACAGAAGAAAAAAACGGATCCTACAGCTATTTTGCTCACCAGAAGGATGTGTTGCCGCTGTCAACAATCAACAACCGGATGGATTTATTATTCGTATGCAAAGAGCTTTGTTGCGCGGACTGTTGCAAGAAATGTCCAATTTTGAATGCGGAATTGCTCAATCTTAGCTTCTGCATGAACGGTCATATTTACGAGATTTCTTTTTTTTTCAAATACCATATAGGGTCCCGAGATATCCTGCACCATTCAGACACGATTTTACCAGTTTGGTTAAGGAACTAACGCTATTTTATGCATTTTTCTGTCACCTAGTGGTGAATCCACCTTTGCATAGCTAATCATAGTACCCATATTGTTTACAGTCAGTTTGACAGCTATTTCAGTTATTTTGCAGAATCTATAGTGAAAGAAAACTGCCGTTTAGTGGTATGTTCTTACTACTGCCTGCACCCCGAGGCAATTGTGGGGCACTTCTAAAGAGTGTACGGAATCAAATTGCGACACAAACAAATATTCAGCAAAATTCTCCCGTTCAACCAATCATCTTCAAACATTTGGGAAAATAAACATTATAGATATATTCCATGTTTGTTTTAGAGGCAATTTTATTCCATATCCAAATGCACGAACCTCTTCTTTACACTACCATAAGCAGTCCCGTGAAGTAACATTTGAACCAACTTTCTTTTGAGTGGCAATCCATTTTTTTTTCATATTCTCCGATTATCTTCTTAGGATGTCATGCCTTGCTCTATGATGGCCCAGTACTTTTGAATTGGCCGCAGTTCCAGGCAAGCGTTGGGGTCGAGATACTTCGGCACGAAATTGACCTTCCAGCTCTTGTACCACTTCCAAAACCCTTTCCAATAGTGGTACGAGGCCGTCCGCTAGAAACGTAGGACCATCTGACCTCAGAAGAGAAATGGCAAACGCTTTTGGAGTGTGGCCCTTACGAACATCTGCTTCATTGGTTGTTCCAGTTGTCACGCAATGGGGTGCCCGCTTTCCACACGAGCGTTGCTTGCCAAATCATATTTTTTGGCAAAATTCTGGAAGCTTCTGCTTTCAACGTCCTCAGGAATATCGAATTTATGATCACAGGAAAAACTGAGCTCCCGAAACTTCCGGGAAGTTGGCATTTACGTACGTCTCATCATCTATAACAAGGCAATGTGATTTCATTGGCATTGCGTAGAGCTCGTGCACGTGTTTACCTACCATATTATGCCAATTACTTCCAAATTCAAGCGCCTGTACGTTTGTAGTCCTGCACGTTTTTTCGCATCTTGCACGAATGTTTTGGTTAGATTCAGTTTTGCCATCCTCGAACTGAACTGTTGGGATTCCCTCGAAAAACTTTAACTACCCACTTAAGACTTAACACTGCTAATGGAGATCCATTTTGGACATTTGTTTCTTTTTCGAAACATTGAAGGAAATGATTTAAAACACGAGATAACGGTAGAATGTGTCATATTCCCAGCTTCTTGCTGATGGCACGATGAGAAAGATACGGATTGTACGTGCGTAAAATTTCATGCGCCGCTGCTGTTCTTCCGTTGACTCCATCTTTCGCAACGATTGCGCATACATCGTGAAAGTAAGTGAAACTTACACAGCGTAAACAAAACAACATTCCACCCGAAATTTTCAACAGAGGCTTACCCAACGGACGAAAAAGTTACAGCACTTAAAAGTGGTGAAGTTTGATTCCGTACAACCTTTAGTCGATGGTAACGGGTGTCCCACATGAAATTGCATCACAGTAAAAACGCTGTAAAAAAATACTGACTGGGTATTTTTTCTTGAAACTTTGGGTAGAAGTAGTTTAGAGTGTTGTTTTGTTGTTGTAATTTCGTCGCTGTCACTTTTTATTTATTTATTTATTTATTATCCGGCGGCTCGTTTTCTGCTACGCGGTAACAAATCACCGACACCAGGGGAGACGACTCACCACCTGACCCCTACTAAACACTCATGACTACGAGCCGGGACCAATGGCTTTTCTTCTCTTCCGTAGGAAGACGGACGTGATTTTGCCAGTTCTTGAAACCAGAAAAGCAGCACACCTCTGAAAATAACGTCGCAATCACTTGGAAAATCCTCAACTCTCTTAGGGGGACATCGAAAAACAACTCGTAATCGTGCAGTTAACGGTGAGTTGTGTGATTAAACATTATCACTAAACTCTGAGCATAGAAACTGAAGGAGAACAAGCTGACAGAATGGACGTTCGGTATTATGACAGGATCACAAGTGTAAATGGAGGAAGCACGTAACCGGAATCCCAAAGCTTCGGTCAGGGTTGTGGCCAAAATGTTAAATCTATCCAAGTTTTTCGCTTTGACATTTTCGAGGTCTTGAACCAAGGACCGGGAGAGACTGCATACGCACAAAGTGCAAAAGGCTCCAAATCGTGATGAACGGCAAAATACGATAGGAACGTCACGGGCTCCGGAAACTACGAAGACCAGATGCTGACGAAGTCTCATTGACTCATCAATCATAGCGATGATGATCATGGCACGAGTGGCAGACTTCCGGCAGCTTTCCGTGACTACCGGGACTCGTAAACTTCACGAGATTCTATCTCAAGCGAGTGTTCGCAGAAGCGTCTCGCTTCCTCGGTTGAAGGCTAACAAGACGGTTACCGCCGATCCTTGTCGGACCTAGTCAGAACCACTATTCAAATAAGCGGTCCTGAAGTGGGTACGAAGCCAACGCGATTACTTTCGCACCCAATTGAACATGACACAGCAAGGTCCATTCTAACACATCACTGGGAGCCCCCCCCCCCTCAAGCACAGGAAGTAAGGTTCATCTAACAATACTGGGCTATTATGAAACAGGCAATAGAGAAGCATCCCAGAGGCACAAGTGGGCTGTCTTCCGACATTCTTACGACATGCCCAGTTAACAGTAGTCAACCGATTTTAGCGGTGTGAACAATCCCAGCAACTGATGCGATTCATGGTTCATTTGCCTACTCTACGTTCCCTCTTCCATCTGCAATTTCCATCGAAGATCGTACGCAGCACATTCCGCTCAAAGACACCAAGAACACACTGTTCACGTTTCGGAGCCGTAGAGGTCTAATATCTTGTAGATCGTCATCCCTCTTCAAAGGGTGCAGCCTATCTAAGCGTCTATTCTCGATGTTAGGAGCGGCTGATCATCGTCCTCGTGCCAGCGTGGGACTCGAAACAGTGGGGCGCACGCCCTTAAAAATTCAATGTTGCTGGGCCAGCCACAGAAGTTACTATGGACCAGAACAACGGCAAAAGATCTAGGTGACAAACAAAGGCTGATTGTAAACTCTGGAACATGGAACCGCAAATCGCACCGCTTCCCTGGCTGCGATAGGATGACCTACGACGAAATCAACCACGCCGCATTCGAAGTCGTAGCACCGCAGGAGGTTTGCTGGACAGGACGGAAGGTGGCGCGGAAAACCGGGCATCGAGCGGCCAGCTCTTTACCAGAGCTGTGGTACCACAAACGAGCTAGGTAATCTTCGCTTCAGTGTTGAAGGCAAAATGCGTCAACGCGTGATTGGATGGTTGCCGATCAATGCGAGAATGTGCAAGCTGAGGATTCAACTACATCAACTCATCAACGTTCACTGCCCACACGATAAAACCCGATGACGAAAGAAGCGTTCTACGAGCATGCCAGAGCAAGGTATGATGAGCCTCCTTGCCAGTGGACGTAAAAGCCCGTGTCATTGGCGACATGAATGCTCAGGTAGGATCGGCAGGCAAATGTAACAGACGGGCAATAGGCCTGGTTCACATCCTGCATACCGTATCGAACGATAACGGCCAACGATGCGTGAACTTTATGCGGCCTCCCGTGATTTAGTAGTTCGACGTACCTTTCCCCCTGTGAAGACATCCACAAAGTCATTACCGAGATCACTCGACCCACGAACAGGGAATCAAACCGGACCATGTTTTAATCGACGGGAAATTTTCGAACATATTAGTGCGCAACTTGAGACACCCTGTATGGTAATGAGCGTTGTTCGCTCACTTTTGAGATGATGTGCTTTTTTACTGAGAAGATAATTACAGAATCCAGCCATTGTGTAAACAATACGAATACTAGACTAAAGTAAACGACAAATTGCCAGACACATAAAATTGATTCTGCAAAATTCGAGGTTTTCATCCGATTGCCATCAAATTTTCAGGGATTGAGAAATAACTATTAAACTTCATTTTACCATTTTACTCGTATTTTATTCACAGTCCATACGCAATGCCCGCACCTTGGCCTTAACTCCGGCCATAGAGATTCTGTACAACCTGTGAATCAACCGTTTTTGTGGACGTAAACCCATATTTCTTCAGTTCTGACTGTCTTCACTACCTTAGAGTCGTTCAAGAAGGTGCTGCTTCATAATCTACCAGGCATTTCTCGATGGGGCGGAGCTCCGGGAGTGTTGGAGGGTACGAACATTTTGTAATCGAAATTGACCTTATTGTCCGCATACCACTTCAGCACGGTCCTGGAGTAGTGGCAATGAGGCCAACCGGGCCAGAAGATTGTTGGGACGTTGTGGGCCTTCAGGAGAGGAAGCAGCCGCTTCTGGAGTCACTCTTTTATGTACACCCTTTATTCTGAAGGGCGAATATGAATTCAGATACCTTTGGCTTGACAGTTCAATTTCGCCTGTTTAATCGAACGTGGTCGAAGAGGCTTATTAGTAGGTGAAATTTTATTCAGGCCTCTGGACATCTTTTTCATTTTAACCACAATAAAGCTGGTCACAATGGATTTCTGCGGATTTAAGCACCTTTTTGGTAAGTTTATAATTTGCAACGTAGCTTTGTTTACTTTTCATATGGACATGCATAAAAAAACGATTTAACTGACTTCCCTTTTTTGCATTTTAGGTGCTCCTGCTATACCAGAGGAATACGAACGACAAATTCCGGAATTGCCGTACAGAATGTCGTATTCACGGGAAAATTCTCAGCTTAATCATAAGTTGCTTGACGTGCATTTCATGAGCTTTAACATACGACAAAAAGGTTCCGAACAATCAGCTAACTTACCGCAATATATCCTGCCAATATCAACTGATCCCATTCCGCTTTCAAACGAGAAACTTGCTGATCTCCGAAAATTGATGAGCTTTGTTACAAACAAATCATACTACGCTGCTTTACTGGGTCAACTTGCGCTCAAAAAGAAAGAGTAAAAATGATAAAACGGATCATTTTGAAGCCGATTTTGAAGACTTCGAGACGTGTGATGGCTGATTATCAATATCAACTGTATTTCTTTCAGAGAATAAAGCATCATATTATGTACATTGTTATTATTTATATTATTCAGGAACCTCTAGCTAGCGATCGTGAAAGAAAATCAAACACACTCGCCGATGTTCAATCCGACTCCCCTATTCAACACCTACAAATTTATATTCCTCTTAAACAATACAAAAGATCCTTTAAACAAACGTTTTATCTGCGAAAACTCACCACAAAGTACAATACTGGAGCACTTCATCAAGCTTCGTTCTGGTGCAAGTTATCGTTCCCTGCAGTCCTGTATTCCAATACAGGACATCTTCAAGTCACTGGCTGCACTTCACCCAATTTTGTCTGTGATCCAATTATTGTTCGGAGATGTTCATTATTATGTTCATTATTCATTCATTAGAAATCATTATCTTCGAGAAACACACCAGCAACGAGCTGCAATAGAAGTAAATAACGTTACAAAACTTTCTTATAACTGTAATTATATACTGACAGTTTGTTCATCCATAAATAGACCCATTTTTAATACTTGCTGCACTAATCTCTCTATTCTCACTAATTTTTTTTTAGAATTCAGAAGGGCACAATTGAAATTGAAATTGAAAGAGGACTGGGTAAACAGGCTAAATTGACAGATAATTTTCTAAATGGACTCCATTCAAACTGGCGAAATAAACAAACCAATTTCCAACAGGGCTAGAAAAGAGGCGAAATTTGATTTCGATTTGACAGTAGGCGAGAATTCTGAAGGGCGCAATCAAAACAGTACTGAAAAAAGGTCATGAATATGTTCTTAGCCATTTTGATTATGAAAAGCGTAACAAAGTAGTGCGTTAAATTGTTGGTCTCGTAGAATTGATTGAATTTGAATTTCCGCGATGATGATGAACAAAATAAAAACTGCGATTCGTTTGAAATACAGAATTAAAACTGTGCAAGAAATCTTTAATCCTTGATTTCTCATTTTTTTTATCGATGAAAAAAACCCTATATATGACAAAATAATTCAAAGTCTACACTGAAAGACAAGTGTCCGAAATTTAACGTGGACAGGCTTTATAGTTGTACAAAATGAAAGCGTTTTGCCAAAGACTGACCATTACCACACTTTGTGGCTGGTCCCAACAGCATCCTTAGTGTTGGTTGAAGTCCATTATTTCCGGGATATTTCTGTCGCAGTCTTCAGCTTTGTATAATTTAGTTAACAAATAATCTAAATTTTCGCACAAAACTTCCTTTGAACTAGATTCTTCAAATTCACAGTAAGATTTATGTTACAATATTATCCACTGCCTTCGGGTATACTGCCAATGGATTAGTTCAAATCCTTCCTTGTCTTTCCCCTCGCCAATGGTTGAACTTTCCAAACAAATTACAATTCTGCGTGAAGAAATTCGTTCTCCGCCTAGCCAACCTACGCAGGTTGAATTTCTCTAACATACAGCAGTCAATCGGCGGAGCGAGAGCGAGACTTCCCATTCAACTAAATAAACCATATGAACAATCTCCAGTGAAACACCGACTCTAATTGAACCTGGTTGAAATGCACAGGATTTTCCTCATCCGAACCGAAAGGCGTCAAATTAAATCACTGACACGCATTTCACCGCACATCGCACATACGAGACGGGCAGAAGTCTTCACACATGTATCTCTTGATACCATCTCTTTGACTCCGTGATCGATCACAATGACTATTATGCCCGCTTTTGCCCGCTGATCTGGGCCTTGGCTGGTCGGAAGATTTTCCACGCGAAAATTATTTAGACGACGGCGACGACGGCTGGAAGGAAAAAATCCAGCAAAGTTTTCACTGAGAATAATAAAGAGCATCCGAACTTTCTTCTCCGGACTGCAATACAGGTAACTTTTCCCCATGCATGGAAGGGTAGATCACGTTTGAATGTATTATTTATTTGGGCTGATTTTTTTGGTCACGGTCATGGTCATTCGCGCGCATAGTTGGAACGTAAGTGATCGCTCTACGATGGTGGCGGCAGCGCGCGGCGGCGGAACATCTTTCAAATACCATAAAAAATGAAAACCTACACAAAAACCGCGGCGAGTGACCATGGTGGTCTTGCCTCCACTCCGATCGGACAATTAAAATCCAGTTTATTTTCGGCAGCATGATTTTCGATAATGGTTTAGCACTTTTCCCCCGGTTTCAGCGGGGCAGACATTTGCCGAGGTAATCGCAAAGTTTAGTTTCGATAATTGAACGATAATTTTGGGACGGAGGAATTATGTTTACAGTGTGACCGCGTTTCCGATTTTCAGCCAGCCGCCGATCTCACGTTTTATTTTCGACGCCGCGCATAGCATTACAATCATTACAGTGCGTTTACGCCTTTGCAACGGTAACATCAGCAGTGGATGCCACGGTTGTTCGGTTCTTTGTTGGGTGCCTGATTGATTCGATTAGAGTTTTCCTGGGCATTCGGCAGCTGTTGATTTAAATTATGTAAATTTACAACCGCGCAGGAAGGAAAGTGTGACGAAAGGAGGAGGGGAGGCGATTTCAATCAGATGCTAAAATAGATCACATTTGATGGGGGGTACGGGTGAAAATGAGAGTTGATTGCTAGCTTACTCAAATTTGAACAAATGTAAGTATTGTGGCAGGGGATCCTAAAATCCGATGAACTTTCGACCCATAAAGTTGCTCCCAAAACGGCTCAATCGAAAGTTGCACCCCTTGTAAATTCGAATGGGTGGGAAATTCACATTCAACTTCTTTTAGGGAGAGAGTCGAAACCTACTTCCGCAACGTCGTAAACAATACTTACACACGCGGACAACAACAGAATCCCCGCATGACCATACAGGAGCGATAATCCAAAAACGTAACAACATGGACCGCAGAAAAACTAATGCTTTTGCTTATACAAACCGAGTTGGCAACTGGGTCGGCCCCTCCTTGCCCGGTAAGCAGGCAAAGCACAATTAAATTATGAAGCGATTAAAATCTTCCGCGAAATAGGCAAAATTGGGCGATTTGAGCAATAAAACGAAACTTTCTTCATACACTTTGGGGTGAGCTGTAAATATCGCACTGACGTCAACGAGTTAAGGTACGGCGGAACGCTAACTAAAGGCGCATCGGTGCAGATATTAGCGATAATGGATGTTCTAGGGGGAAAACATGGGGTTTGGAAAAAAATATCGATTATCGGGACAAACCGAACCATTGACCCAGTACCAGTTCCATTTTAGGGTTGATATTGACTGAGATGATGGCCGTTATCTTAACCGTACACATACATCTAGCATGGTTCACGATACTTCAACAATTCCAAAGCGAGTCCTGGTTAGCTTCTCAAAAGTTCAACTTTCAATTTGGTATGGCAATGATCATGTGAGGTTTTGTATATAAAGCTCAGCTTAGCTCAGCTTACCTGAGGATGACTGCACAAATCGAATGACTGCTAGATTGAAACCTCTGTACAGTCATACCTCGATATAACGTAACTCGATATAACGTAACTGTTTTTCACCCCTATTTTGGCAATTTAATGTATGAACGCAGTTAATCTATCTTATACACCCTGTATATAGATATATTAATGCGCTTATGATTGATGGGCGTATTTTGGCAAAAAATACGAAGATAACTTTGAAAAACAGATGTCTTAGCACCCCGACGCTAAATGATGATAAGTCAGAGTTTAAGTGAAACTGTTATGCAGGAAGTTTTCTTAGCTTTTGGATGAAGGAAAAAAATCAGCTTAGTAACATTATTTTTGAATGACAGCCAATTAAAGACTAACATGTACCAAAACATTAAAACTTCAATAACTCTGTAAACTTTGAGATCTGACCATAATCGTAGAACATTTTTTTTCTTCAAATATAATACCCTATCGCCCTGAAAATATTTGCTCTAAGGAACCGAAAACCCTGTCTATAAAAATAAATTTCTATCTGTCTGTTTGCCTGACCCTTATAGACTCTGAAAATCGAGAAATTTGTATGCAGGAGTTTTTAAGGCCAGGGAAGGTTCTTATTATGGTTCAAAACCCTCTCGCTCTCATGCAAATGAAACACAAATTTCTGCATAACTGGAGAACTAATCAAGCAAATGGAACCAAATTTGGCATGTTTTAGCAGAGTATTTAAGGTTTATCATACTGACTCGACTCTGGATCCAATTTTGTCCGGTAATCGTCCGGTAATTGCGAGTCAGACTCAGAACTGGTCCAGGTTTAAAACCGAAAACGACATATGTAAAAGATCGCTGCAACCCAGATAGGCTTCGTTCTCCTTCACGATTTGAAAATCGAACTGTATTTGTTTGTCTTATTTTTCAACGAATCCGTTTGACCCAGTCCATTTGAAATAAACAGTCCTAGTACAATTCTAGTTCAAAGATAGACTTCAAGTGTCCTTCAACCTGTTGCCAAAATTTAAAATGAAATTTCAAGTCTATCGGTTGTATTGTAACATCTGTAGTGCAATTGAAGTACGATTGTACGAGGATGGGAAGTACGATTGAAGTAGGAAAAGGGACTTGGCTAATTCAATTGTACTAGCCTCCGTTATCTGGGAAGGTTTGGTGAAAAATCGCTTGTGATATTGCTGCGTGCAATGCTTCACAATGGTTTGTATATGCAAGTCAAAAATGTGTTTTCTGTATATTGTTTGTTTTTTTTTGTATGTAGGGTAGGAAACGGCTAAAGCACCCCAAGACCGTATTCCACGCACGGGGTAAACGTTAACCTAAAACTTTCTTTTTTTGCAGTGTAGTGTAGTGAATGTAGTGAAGCATAATTTTCGATTTTGAGTCTATTTTCGAAATATTGATAAAAAAAATTCTTATTTTTTTACATTATTTATTATTTTATATTATCCTAGGTACTCCTGCTAAGTAATAAACATTTCAAACTTATATGCAATGATTAACACAGTAGACCCAAAAAAGTGACGCATGAAACAAAGACTGTATTTCTGACGAAAAGACAAATAATTTAAATTTTTCTTTGTTATTCTATTTCTTATATTTTATTGTTTACAAGCTGACCCCGGTGCGAGCGTTGCTACGCCTGTAACTAAATGAATGAACAATGGTTGTTTTTTTGGGAAGAGTTTTTTTGACTAAGAAGGGGTTCAAGCTTCTATCAGAACATTCTTCTCACCCGAGAAAAACACATTTTGTGTTTTAGTTATCTGGATAATTCTTTGTGTTTGGAATCTCCATAGAAACATTTCTTGCATTAAAAAAACCTCGCACGCCAATTTTGGTTCCATTTGCTTGATTTGTTCTCAAGTTATGCAGAAATTTGTGTTTCATTTGTATGAGAGCCCTCTCCCCTTCCAGAAGAGGAAAGGGGTCTCAAACAACCATAAGAACTTTCCTCAACCCAAAATCCCCTGCATACACATTTTCACGCCGATCAGTAAGACAGACAGATTTTAATATATGTATATATAAAAACCACATGCCAAAAGTGGTTTCATTTGCTTGAATAGTTCTCAAGTTATGAATAAATTTGTGTTTCATTTGTATGATAGCCCCCCCACTTCAACAGTGGAAGGGTTCTTGAACTACCATAGAAACATTTCTTGCCTCCAAAAACCTCCACATTCCAAATTTGGTTCCATTTGCTTCATTAGTTCCCAAGTAATGAAGAAATTTGTGTTTCATTTGTATGGCTTCCAGAAGGCGAAGGAGTCCAAACCACCTTAGAAACATTTATCTTCTTGAGAAACCTCCACATGATAAATTTGGTTCCATTTGCTTTATTAGTTCTCGAGTTATGCAGAATTTTGTGCATCATTTGTTTGAGAGCCCTCCTCCCCCTTTCCCTCCTCATATTGCGGAAGAGTCTCAAATCACCATAGAAACATTCCTCTCCTTCAAAAACTTCCACATGCCAATTTTGGGTCCATTTCCCTGATTAGTTCTCCCTGAAAACAGCTATGCAAGGATTTGCATTTCATTTGTATGGGGTCCACCCCTTTCAGAAAAGGGAGGGGTCTCAAATCAACATAGAACCAATTTTTGTCCTAAAAACTCACCACATACTAAATTTGGTTCAAGTTGCTTGATTAGTTCTCCAGTCATGCAGAATATTGTATTTCATTTCTATCGGAGCCCCCCTCCCCTTTAAAAGGAGGAGGGGTCTCAAACCAACATAGAAACATTTCTTGTCTTTAAAAACCACCACATGCTAAATTTTGTTGCGTTTGCTCCATTAGTTCCCGAATTATGCAGAATATTGTGTTTTATTTGTATAGGAGCCCCCCCTTTTGGGACGGGGAGGGTTCTCAAGCTGCCATAGAAAGCTTTTTTACCTTTAAAAACTCACACATGCAAAATTTGGTTTTTTTTTTGCGATCTATTGTGTGCGCTCTGTTTACTGATGCGCACATGGGAGAGGAACTCTCTCCTTTTTTGGGTTTGTTTTGATTCGCAACGACTGACGATCACTAAAGTACATCATAATCGTTACTCCTCGCACGGAGAATACATAACATAACTATTAATGTATGTAAACCCATAAATGGTAATAACCATTAATTATACTGGTGGGGACCAGTATCGCATCGCTTCACGATGTTTCTCTCCGAGGTCTCTACGTTGGAGACGACGAGAAAAACTTAAGTGATCGTCAGTCGTTGCGAATCAAAACAAACCCAAAAAAGGAGAGAGTTCCTCTCCCATGTGCGCATCAGTAAACAGAGTGCACACAATAGATCGCTAAGAATAAAACTATACAAGCCACAGTGGTACATGAGCGTCTTTCCATGCGTCAATTTTTGCCTGTTGAAGTGGCGGACTTGTTCCGTCGCTACAACGTACCCCGCAGTGGGATGTTAGGCAAAGATTGACGTCCATGGTTTGAGTACCATTGGATACATGCCCTTTCGCTCAATTTTCAAAAAACATCTGTTAGATTTTCCTACCTGCCGCACTCTGACGGAACTTTCAACACTTTCTCTTCACATCTTTCATTCCAGCCAAAAACATTAATGTTCACTCTTGGTGCCTCATGGTGATGAGCGAACATCTCCTTCTACAATAGAAAATAGTGTTTCATTTGTATGAGAGCCACCCTTTCCACTGAAGGGAGGGGTCTCAAACCATCATAAGAACCTTTTCCGGCCCCAAAAATCCCTGCATACAAAATTTCACGCCAATCGGTTCAGTAGTTTTCGAGTCTATTAGGTTCAGACAGACAGACAGACAGACAGACAGAAATCCATTTATATATATATATATATATATATATATATATATATATATATATATATATATATATATATATATATATATATATATATATATATATATATATATATATATATATATATATAGATATAGATTTTCTCCTAGGCACTCCTTCTACGTTATTAACATTTCATCCTTACAGGATATGACTTAGATCTGATTGTGTTAATTTTATTTATTTAGTCTATTCAATGTTTTAAAAGGGTTGTTTTTGGTCTGTGTGTAAGAAAAACAGCAGATTTCTTAAAACCATTTCTTATCTATAGAAAGAATTGATCATTGTCTGATTAATTATTTTGTTGGACATTTTTTCAATAGTCTCAACGGTCCAAAATTCTATATAGTAATACTGAACCATGGTGACAGCTTCAAAATCATTTTCAGACATTTGTTCTGAATTCTTTGAAGTGTTTTTTTTTTACTAGTAGCACCACAACTAGACCATATTGGCATAGCATAAAGCATGGCCGGTCTTAAAATTTGTTTGAATATTAGAAGTTTGTTCTTCAAACAAGGTTAGGATTATTTGTTTATTAGAGGGTATAAACAATTTAAATATTTATTATATTTTGCTTGCTAATGTGATGTTGAAAAGTTAATTTTTGATCAAGTATCAGTCCAGGATATTTTACTTGATTTGATCAAGAAATTGGAACTCCGCTCATTTTGAATATATGACTACTAGCTGAACCCGGTGCGAGCCTTGCTACGCATGCAACTAAATGAAGAAAATTTAATAGAATTGGGGTGTTTGTAAGTTTGATTTGGAAATATTTTCATTTACTAATGTGGTTAATTTCTGCAAAAAAAAACGAAGGTTTGTGTTATAAAATAAACTTTCGGATCGGTAGTTTTTACCGGGTTTTCTTTCTGTGTAGAAACATTTCGTAAACAAAACATTCATCTTCTATTCTCTTGCATAAACTTAGCTTAACTTCTTGTGCATAGTGTAGCACTGAGAGTAACTCAAGAATCCCCTGTTCTTGACTAAGAAGGGGTTCAAACTTCTATCAGAACATGCTGCCTACTCGAGAACTACATATTTTGTGTTTTAGTTGCATAGATAATTCTCATGTTTGGTTCAAATTGCTGTTTCTTTTATTTAAGACAGCCCCCTTCCCCCTTCCCCCTTTTATGGAGAGGGGCAGAGAAGAGGGGTCTCGAATCACCTACTTCCTCAAAAATTCCCTTCGTGACAATTTTTTTTCTATTTTCTTGATTAGTTCTCAAATTATGCAGAAATTTGTGTTTTATTTGTATGGAAACCTCGCTTTCAGACGGGAGAGAAGCCTCAATCCATCATGATAATCTTTTCCGGCGCCAAAAACCACTGCATACACATTTTCATAAAAGTAGGGATAATTTTCCTATTTGGTTTAAATTTGTGTTTCGTTTGTATGAGAGACCCCATTTTCAAAGAAAGGAAGAATTTCAAATCACCGTAGAAACATTTCGTGCCTTCCAAGTCATCCACATGCCAAATTTGGTTCGATTTGCTTGATTAGCCCATTTATGCAAAAAAAAAAAAAATCTGTTTCATTTGCATGAGAGCTATCGATTCCGTATAGGGGAGGTAGCTCGAATGATCATAGAAACAATTCTTGTCTCCCCTTGCCTTCCCTCCCTCTCCTTTCAAAGAGGGCGAAGAAGTCTCAAACCACCATAAAAACATTTCTCTTCTTCAAAAATTCCCACATGCTAAATTTGATTCCATTTGCTTGATAAGTTCTCGAGTTATGCAGAAATCTGTGCTTCATTTTATGGGACCCCCTCTTCCAAAGAGAGGTGGTGTCTCAAATCACCATAGAATCATTTATTACCGTAAAAAACCTCCACCTGCCCAATTTGGTTCAATTTACTTAATTATTTCTAAAGTTATGCAGAAATATATGTTTCATTTTAATGATACCCCTCCCCTTTCTTTCAGAGAATGGAGGAGTCTTAAACCACCATTGAAACATTTCTTGCTTTCATTTGCTGGGGTTCCATTTGTTTGATTAGTTCTCGGGAGTTATGCAGAAAATTGTGTTTCATTTGATTTCGTTTCCCTTAGAGAAGGGAAGGTGCCAAACCAGCCATACGCGAATCATTTTTTGCTTCCAGGAAACGCCACATGTAAAATTTGGTTTCATTTGCTTGATTAGTTCTCAAGTTATGCAGAAATTTGTGTTACATTCGTTTGGGAGCCCCCTCCCCTTTCTGACTGGGAAGGAACTACCATTGAAATATTTCTTGCCTTCAAAAACTACCACATGCCAAATTTGGTTCCATTTGCTTGATTAGTTCTTGAGTTATGCAGAAATCTCAGTTTCATTTGTATGAGAGCCCCCCTTTTAGAGATGGGAAGGGTTTCAAGCCACCATAAAAATATGTCATGCCTTTGAAAACGTCTATTTGCCAAATTTGGTTCTACTTACTTGATTAGTTCTCGAGTTATGCAGGAACATCTTTTTCATTTGTATGGGAGCCACCCTTTTCAGAAATAATATGCTTGGATTTATAAAACGATTCTGTTACAATTTTCATGATCCGTACACAATAAAAACATTGTATATTGCATATGTAAGGTCAATACTGGAATATTGTAGCGTAGTTTGGTCACCATTTTCAGTCACCCATGAAGAACGACTAGAATCGGTGCAGAAGCAATTTTTACTGTATGCACTTCGTAAATTAGGTTGGACAAGGTTTCCGCTTCCATCTTATGAAGCCCGCTGCATGCTCATCAGCATCCAATCATTAAAAGAGCGCCGTGAATTTGCATTAGTATCATTCGTAAATGATATTGATTCGCAACGCATTGATTCAGCAGAACTTTTGTCAAAACTTAATTTTTACATACCGTCGCGGCAACTACGAAATAGAAATATATTTATAACAAGCCATCATCGTACAAATTACGCCAAATTCGGACCTCTGAATCAGATGATGGCAACTTACAATAAGCATGGAGAAAATGTAGGCTTCACTATGACCAAAACAAAACTAAAGCAATACTTCAATTCAATTAGATAATAACGAACGATTCAAAACATTAAAAATGTAAATCTGATGTGTTAGTTTTCTAAGGCGTACTGTATATATAAGTGAAACATTATATGTAAGCACTATTGTAACAAAACGGTCTACTATTGATTGACGACAAAATAAATAAATAAAGATAGGGGAGGGGTATCAAATCATCATATAAACATGTCTTGCGTCTAAAAACTCTCACATGCTAAATTTAGTTATCCTTTGCTTGATTAGTTCTTGAGCAGAAATATGTGATTCATTTGTGTTTTACTATCTTAAGAACCTTCCCCGGTCCCAAGAACCCCTAAAATTTCTTGGACAAATTTTGTATAAGGGCTTACGTAAAATATGAATTAATTTTTTTTTTAAATCATGACATGTTAACATTTATTCTGATCAAAATGTTGTCTGAGAAAAAGTTTTGGGTCATTGAGTATTCTTTAAGAAAAAATGCACTGAAACGAAAAAAAATGCACTGAAGCAAAAAAAACATAAAACATTGCATACATTAATTGTTATGTTATGTATTCTCCGTGCGTGGAGTAACGATTATGATGTAGAAGGAGATGTTCGCTCATGACCATGAGGCACCAAGAGTGAACATTAATGTTTTTGGCTAAAATGAAAGATGTGAAGAGAAAGTATTGAAAGTTCCGTCAGAGTACGGCAGGTAGGAAATCAAAGAGATGTTTTTTGAAAATTGAGCGAAAGGGCATGTATCGCTCAATTTTTCAAAAACATCTGTTTGTTCTACCTGCCGCACTAATGGAACTTTCAATACTTCTTCACATCTTTCATTCTAATAAAACATTGATGTTCACTTTTGGTGCCTCGTGTGATGAGCGAACATCTCCTTCTACATAAAACATTGATTTTCTCGGAGGCTCTCCCCTTCGAATTTTATAAAAAAATTTAAGAAATCTTGAAGTTACATCCTAAAATCTGGTGAACAGTTTAAGAAGGGCACTTCTAAAAATTTTTAGATTTTTGTTCTTGCACTTATATAAATTTTTTGAACGCGTATTTTCTAATTTACCTTTTTTTAAAACAGACTCTACGTATTGATTTTAAAAAAGCACATAAAAACTTTTTTCGTAAGCCCAGCCGTTCTGAAGTGATTGCGATTTTTATTTACACCATGTCCAATATATTCTTAAACACTTTTTCCTTGCATTGGTGTTGTGCAACTATTCAACATGCTTCACGTATGTGTTGGCATAGTTTTGGACTATGTTTATAAACACGCTTTTAGGTTATGTCCGATTGTTTCCATTCGGTGTTTATCTTTTACCAGCGATGAAGGAGTTTCGTGCTGTGGCGATAAAAAGATTTTGAAAGTTGAGCGCAAAGGCACTATTTTCAGAAATTTGAAAAACCTCGGAGTAAAGCGAGATTCTATGTACCGAACCATCCGAAGGTACCGTGACACCTGCTCGTTGGATGACCTGAAGAGATCCGGTCGTACTCGGTACGGTGCGGACTGTACAAGTTGATGAAGTGGTCAGAGAACGGATTAGACGAAATCACAGCGCTGTGTATGTAAAATGGCCACAGATCTGAATGTTTCGAGATCGTCAATGCACAATATACTGCAAAATAACCTCGGCTGCCAAGCTTTCAAGAAACTTAAGGTTCACGGAATTTCAGAACCTTCCAAGCAGAAACGACTCGAAAGAGCAAGTCTGCTTTTTTCGCGGCACGGTGGGTAAGAATTTATCTTTTCCGACGAAAAGTTATTCGTCTTGCAACAATCCCACAATGTCCAGAACGGCAGATTGTGGGCTCTCTCTTCGAGAACTGTAACTGCAAGCGAGGCAAATCACCACTGTTAAAGTGAGTGCCGTAAATTATAAAACGGAAGTTTATGAGAAAGTTGTCAAGCCATATGTACAAGAGGTGTTTGGAGATGATCACTATGTGTTTCAGCAGGACGGAGCGCCATCGCATACTACAAATCTCGTTCAGGGCTGGTACCGAGAAAATTTGACCGACTTTTTGGACAAGAATGAATGGCCTCCCAGTTCACCAGATCTGAATCCCTTGGATTATTTCGTATGGCCATATATGTTAGTGAAGGTAAGTTACCACAGGGCGTCTAAAATGAACCAATTCAAAACCGTAATCAAACGAATTTGTGTATGTGTATGTATGTACAATCCAACGCCCACCGTCCGGCAGTGTTTTTATGGAAGAAAAATGTTTGCAGTTAAACGAACTTTTGTCGACACGACAAACATTTTTAGCCCGGGAGTTGGAAGGTGATAGCTCTGTTGAGTTCCTGTGACCCCTTTCAGAATGCCTGGTTACTCACGTCCATTCCGAGGTCACTTTCACTTACAACCAGCCCCACATATACACAATACAAACATCAAATGGAAATTAGTATTGTGCATACACTTCCATCATCAAGTAATATTGTTTTGACGATGGCACGTATTTAGTAGTGTCGTTCAAATTTAGTTATAATCGGATAGATCTCACTGGAAATTGTTGCTGATGTTCAGTCTTCATTTGGCCGGCCACCCTGTGATGCTAAAGGATGCATTTATGTCTCTAAAGGAAAAGCTTTCCGCTATTCGGCATATATTTCCACATCATCCTTTTCGTGTGGAACAGCACGAATATATTTAGTACTTCGTGCACAAATGAAATACAATGAAAACTGCAGGTAAAAAATACTTTCGAGTAGAAATTAAACTTGAAAAATCACAATCACTGGGCAATGAATGAAAAAAAATCACAGCTCTGCCTCTGTAGACCACGTGAGGAGTGCATCTGAAATTATATGCCAGCCACTCAGACGCACTGACGCGCATACGCGTTAGCTTCGATCATTGCTTCTGACCAGCAAATTGCCGTTTTTTACATTGCACTAGTCATCTTTTTTTCACTTAAATACGTAAATAAAAATCGCAGGTGGGCCTAATTTGCGTCCAGTTTCCATTGTGTTTTACACGGATGGGTCGAAAATCGGATAAAATACTGGAGCCGGGGTTTAAGGCCCTGAAATCGGGAAAGCGATACCAATGGAACCAACGATATTTCAAGC
>JASCZW010016331.1:0-18899 GCA_034211315.2 Aedes japonicus | reverse complement strand
GTGATAATTGATGATTTTTTTACCGCTTTTTCCTAACCGACGACTACCACGGTGTACCACAGAAAGTTTGAGAATTTTGCAGAAAGAAGGATTAACATCGTAATTCAGTTGATGATCCAGTTTTTAATCTCTATATATATAAAAATGAATGTTTGTTTGTTAGTGACGTTAAAACTCGAGAGCGGCCGAACCAATCTTGACGGTATCTTCGGATGATTTGTTCCTTTTTATCCAACAAAGGTTTAGAGGAAAAGAAAAGTTGGAAAACATTTTAGAAAAAGTCGGAAAATTGGAAAATTTGTTAATAGAACTTTTTTAATTCAGATGCTAGTGCTAAATTTTCACATTGAAAATGCACAAAACGTTGTTGTTTTGGAAAGTTTCTTCATGATTTCTTACAGCACTGTAATCAACTCATATCGGTCCGGCAAGACATCATACAAAAATCAACCATTTTTCATGCGTTTGAGCTTAAAAAAAAAACATTTATAGTATCCTAACATAATACACCAATAAAAATGGCCAATTGATCACAGATTATCAACAATTTTAAATGACTGCCGATTGTCATACTTTAAGAAGCCAAAATTGAAAATACCCAGTATGACAATTGACTGTCACTTTCAAATTGACAATGAAAGACATTCATGCCATTTGAAAAAGCGATGTAAATATCGAATAGCGATTTATTGTGTTAATCTCTTCCCTTCTCTATCTCTTCTCTTCTCTATATATATAAAAATGAATGTTTGTTTGTTAGTGACGCTAAAACTCGAGAATGACTGAACCAATCTTGACGGTGTCTTCGAATGATTTGTTCCTTTTTGTCAAAGGTACAGAGAAACAAAAAGTTGGAAAATTTTGAAGGAAAAGTGAGAAAATTAGAAAATAAAAGAATGCATTTTTCCATTCAAAAATATCAAATTTTGTTTGTATAAATCAGATGTTGTTTGTCCAAAATGTAGAAGAATCACAAATAAATTATTTTCAACATAATAATTTCAAATTTCTTCACTTTTAAACTGAGCAAACTTCAAGAAAAACCCAATTTCCAACAATCAGTTAATAGAACATCTTCAATTCAGATGCCAGTGCTAAATTGTCGCATTGTAAATGCACAAAACATTGTTGTTTTGGATAGTTTCATTATGATATCTTACAGCACCGTAATCAACGCATGTCAGTCCGACAAGACATCATACAAAAATCAACCATTTTTCATGCGCTGGAACTTCCAAAAAACCGCCTTCAATATTCTAACATAATACACCAATTAAAGTGGCCAATTGATAAAAGATTATCAATAATATGAAATGACTGCCAATTGTCATACTTTTAGAAGCCAAAATTGAAAATATCCAAATTCTCCAGTATGAAAATTGATTGTCTCATTTAGATTGACCAAAACAATGGAGGACATTCCTGCAATTAAAAAAAAAATAATGTTAATATAGAATACCGATTTATTTTGTGAATCGATTTTAAAGATATTGCAAGCAATAAATTATTGTTAGACGGAATGAAGTCCGTTGGGTCAGCTAGTATATTATAGATCTAACTCTATTATTTTGAAATAAATGATCGGTTTTGTTGAATTATTTGTCAATTTCTTTGCTACTATTATTTTGGTGTCCGAAATTTATCGTGTTCAGGCTTTATCTGCCAATTCGCCAGATCGACTGAATCTTAACATCTAGCTCATATGAGAATTTATAATTAAATAATTCTGAACTGAATGGTCCACTTATGTCACGAAAGCATCTTTGTCTGAAATACAAACTTGCTAAAGAAACAGAATCGCAAGATTAAGCTTGATGATGATGATGATGATGATGATGATGATGATGATGGTGATGAAATACTACCATCTATTGTAGCAAGGAAACTTTCCACAGTAGTGGAATAATCTAAAAAACGATTTGATCAGGATTCTTTTGTTGTTTGTGATCATCAAGCTCCTGTATGAAGGGCCAAAAACGTTTGGGCAAGTCCAAAAGCAGAGACACTTACGTGACACCCACGAATATAGTGGAAAAATCTTCTTCCAAAAGCAAGTTCACACCCACAGCACTAGAATCGAGCCCTCGATTGACAGAATAAACCCAATAGAAGGGGTCAAAGAGCCCACCCTCGTTCCGCGAAATGTTAAAAATATGGAAGAGGCAGTCCCATGCTCCCTATCCAAAACGATTTAATAGAGTGCCCTGATGGTCCCTCTCTTTTCCCGTTATATATTATGTCATAGTGGTCGTCATATGATTACCTACCTTGTGTAAAGAAATTTTGCTGACAGTAGAATTGGTTAGTCATCATTGCCCAGTGAACAAGCGAACGGTACAGTTCGTTCGGTCCGCTTTCCGTTGCTTTGGAAGCTCTTAACGAGTTGTTTACAGTATTCAGTATCAGTTTTTCTAAATCGCCAGTGAAATCGTCGAGAGTGAAATCAGTCTTGGTTTACTGAAGAAGAGAACATTGTGTGATAAGTGGTGCAACAACGTCATTGATTGCAATTAGCAATATTGCCACGATCGAGAAGCCATATTGTCCCGCATCTATACGGCACGCATACCAGCAGCCCATCGAGTGTAGCGTGTATTCTTCCATCCACCAACTACCACCGACCAGCAACATCATCGTCATCGTTTAGCTCCACGCTTAGACGGTACACGCGGTCACTCATCGTCGCTCGGCAGCAGCAGCACACATTCGTCGCCCAGCTGCAGTAGATCCGTGATACATAGAAGATAAGTTTTTTTTAGTAGTATATAAGATAAGTGATTTTCATCGTAGTGTGTGTGTGTGTGAGTGTGGAGAGTGATTGATAGTGTGTGTGAGAGTGTATTTAGTTTTAGTTTTTTGTTTAGGTTTAGTTTGTTTATCTGTGATTGATTGTAGATAATTACGTTAGTGGTTGAGCGTGATAAGCTCCCACAAGCGAGCCATGGATGATTTATTGCAAGATGAATCATCTATGGCACTGAAAATGATGAGGTAGCTCATAGAGTTACCAGATCACGTGCTTATCCAGATAGTTCAACTGGGCCATGGGTTGTTTATTTTCAGCCCAAATCGAAACCTCTAAATGTTTGTCAGATTTCTGATGATCTGACGAAGCGATTCTCGGCCGTGACCGAGATAATTAAAGTCAGAACCAATAAACTTCGGGTCGTTGTGTCCAATCTCAAGCAAGCTAATGAGATTGCTGTCTCTCAGCTCTTTACTCTAGAATATAGAGTGTATATCCCAGCTCGGGGTATTGAAATTGAAGGTGTGGTCTCCGAAACGAGTCTGACCCCTGAGATCTTGCTGAAACGGGGGGTTGGTCGATTTAAGAACCATCTGCTTCCCCCAGTTAAGATACTTGATGTGCGCCAACTTGGCACAGTGTCGACCAACAAGGGCGAAAAAAAGTTTACACCGTCAGACTCGTTTCGCGTAACCTTCTCTGGCTCAGCCCTCCCTCAATACGTCGAGTTGGGAAAACTTCGACTACCTGTGCGATTGTTTGTACCTCGGGTCATGATCTGCCAGAAATGCCAGCAGATGGGACATACGACCTCCCATTGCGGCAATAAGGCGCGCTGCTCCAACTGTGGGGAGAGACATGAGGATGGCGCGTGCGCAGACAGCACACCTAAATGCGCTTTTTGCAAAGGAACTCCTCCTCATGCTCTCTCATCGTGCCCGGCGTACAAACAACGCGGGGAACAATTAGAACGCTCGCTGAAACAGCGTTCCAGGCAATCTTTTGCTGAAATGGTTAAAAAAGCCTCACCATCACCCGATGCCAATACAAATCCCTTTGCTCCTCTGTCAGATGACGAGTCTGACTTTGATTCGGCTGAAGAGGGAACATCGTTCACTTTTCTGGAAGGTGCTTCAAGGAAGCGAAGACGCGTCCGCCCACGGAAAGTTGTTGAAAAGAAGCCCGAGACCAGCTTGCCCATTTCAAAAAGAGGTGGAAAAAAGGAAAACACAATTCCTCCTGGTTTCCGTAGTACTAACTACACCCAGGACTTTCCATCTCTCCCGGGGACATCCAAAACCCCTGACGCCCCTATTTTAAGAACAGAAGCCCCCTCCTCAAGTGGGCTGTTATCATTTGATGACATTGCCGAAGGTATCTTTAAGTACCTCGAAATTTCTGACCCTCTCAAAAGCATTGTTTTGGCAATGCTTCCAACAGTGAAGAATTTTTTGAAGCAATTGACAATTAAGTGGCCCATCCTTGCAGCTATCATTTCCTTCGATGGATAATTTTCCAAATGAGGTCGGGGATTTGATCACTGTTCTACAGTGGAATTGTCGAAGTTTGATTCCTAAATTGGAATCATTCAAATATTTAGCTCACACTACCGGTTGTGATGCATTCGCTCTTTGTGAAACATGGCTCTCTTCCGAAATCAATCTTCCGTTTCATGATTTCAACATAATTCGGCTTGATCGTGAGGATTCACGTGGAGGTGGAGTGCTTTTGGGGATCAAAAAGTGCTACTCCTTCTATAGAGTGAATTTTCCTCCAATTCCAGGTATTGAAGTTGTCGCATGTCAGGCTGTTATTAAAAATAAAGGCCTTTGCATTGCTTCTGTGTACATTCCTCCTAGAGCCTCAATTAACCGAAAACAACTTTCAGATATTTGTTCGGTTCTTCCTGCTCCACGGTTGGTCATGGGAGATTTTAACTCTCACGGTACAGGCTGGGGAGAACTGTATGATGACAACCGGTCTTCCCTAATATATGACCTCTGTGACAACTTCAATATGACAGTACTTAACAATGGAGAAGTAACACGTTTGGCTGGTACATCCTCACTTGGCAGTAGATTAGACCTCACATTTTGTTCGAATTCATTATCGTTGGATTGCACATGGAATGTGATTCAAGATCCCCACGGTAGTGATCACTTGCCCATACAAATTTCGGTTGCCACCGGGTTCAATCCGTCGAAATCTGTCAACGTCGCGTATGATCTTACTCGTCACATCGATTGGATAAAGTTTAGGACAGCAGTAGATGAAGCCGTAACGACGGTAGAAAGGCTTTCACCGCTGGAAGAATATAACTTCCTCTCCAACCTGATCTTAGACAGCGCGCTTCAAGCTCAAACTCGACCAGTTCCAGGGACGTCATCTCGCAGGAAACCTCCTTCGCCATGGTGGGATCAGCAATGCACCGAGGTTTACCGTAAAAAGTCCGACGCGTTTAAAGTTTTCCGTAGACGTGGAACACCTGAGCACTTCGAAGTATATACGGCTCTCGAACGCGAACTTAAGAGCCTCATCAAAGCCAAGAAACGCGGTTACTGGCGAACATTCGTGAACGGGCTATCACGCGAAACGTCGATGAGTACTCTTTGGAACACGGCGCGAAGGTTGCGTAACCGAACTACGAACAACGAGAGCGAAGAGTACTCGGACCAATGGATCCTCAAGTTTGCACGAAAAGTTTATCCAGATTCTGTCCCGGCACGGATGATTCCTCGCGAAAACACGAATTCGATAGATGAGATCAGCCAACCCTTTTCAATGGTAGAGTTCTCTCTCGCACTCCTTTCGTGTGGCAATACGGCTCCAGGGGCTGATAGGATCAAGTTCAACTTGCTTAAGAACCTCCCAGACGTCGCGAAGAGGCGCATGTTGAACTTGTTTAATCAGTTTCTGGAACTCAACATTGTACCGGATGATTGGAGGCGGGTGAGAGTTATTGCCATTCAAAAACCTGGTAAGCCCGCGTCCGACCACAACTCCTATCGACCCATCGCGATGTTATCCTGTATTCGAAAGTTGTTGGAGAAAATGATCCTCTTCCGTCTGGACAAATGGGTTGAGACGAACAACCTGCTTTCAGATACTCAATATGGTTTCCGTAGGGGTAAGGGAACGAACGACTGTCTCGCGTTGCTTTCCACGGATATTCAGTTAGCTTTTGCTAAAAAGAGCAAATGGCTTCTGTATTCTTGGATATAAAGGGAGCTTTTGATTCAGTATCTGTTGAAGTTCTTTCAGATAAACTCCACGCTTGTGGCTTTTCACCATTAATGAATAATTTTTTGTACAATTTGCTGTCAGAGAAACATATGAGCTTCTCTCATGGAACCTCTACAGCTTCACGATTTAGCTACATGGGTCTCCCCAGGGATCATGTTTAAGCCCCTTTTGTATAATTTTTATGTCAAAGACATTGACGGTTGTCTAAGTGACAATTGTACGTTGAGACAACTTGCAGATGACGGCGTAGTGTCTGTCACGGGACCCAATGGGGTCGATCTGCAAGGACCCTTACAGGATACCTTGGACAATTTATCTACTTGGGCTCTAGAGCTAGGTATCGAATTCTCTACGGAGAAAACTGAGTTGGTAGTTTTTTCAAGGAAGCATAACCCTGCACAACCGAAGCTTCAAATTTGGGGTAAGCCGATAACTCATTCTATGTCATTTAAATATCTTGGGGTCTGGTTCGATTCTAAGTGCACCTGGAGATCCCATATTGAGTATGTGAAGCGAAAGTGCCAGCCAAGGATCAACTTCCTCTGCACAATTACCGGGACCTGGTGGGGAGCTCATCCACAAGATCTTCTAACGTTGTACCAGACAACGATTTTGTCGATTACGGAATACGGTAGTTTTTGTTTTCAGTCAGCGGCTCGGTCGCACTTCATTAAACTGGAATGTATTCAGTATCGGTGTCTTCGTATCGCGTTAGGTTGCATGCACTCGACTCACACCATGAATCTTGAAGTGCTGGCTGGCATGTTGCCACTCTCGGATCGGTTTACAGAATTATCTCTCCGGCTCCTCACCAGGTGTGAAGTTATGAACCCCCAGGTGATCGAAAATTTTGAGAAGCTCCTTGAGTTGAACCCTCAAACCCGCTTCATGACCTTGTACCATTTGTACATAACACAGGATGTCAGCCCTTCGCCGAACATTTCCAATCGTGTTTGCTTCTCCGATTTCGACAATTCGGTTCATTTTGATTTATCCATGAAGCAGGAGCTTCGTGGAATCCCAGAGCATCATCGTCCTATGATTGCTCCGGTGATATTTGCTGCAAAGTTTGGCCAAGTTGATTCCACTAAATCGTTATTCACTGACGGATCTTTGATAGAGGAGTCAGCAGGCTTTGGTATATTTAATGAAATTTATAGCGCCAACCGTAAACTTCAAGCTCCTTGTTCCGTATATGTTGCTGAATTAGCGGCAATACATTTTACGCTAGAAATTGTTGCCTCATTAACACCGGATCAGTACTTCATTTTCACGGATAGTCTCAGTTCTATAGAGGCTATTCGCTCATTGAGGCCGGTAAAGCACTCCTCGTATTTTCTCATGAAAATACAGGAGCTTCTAAGTGCTTTATCTTCGCGATATTTTATCATCACCTTTGTATGGGTCCCATCTCATTGTTCAATTCCGGGCAATGAGAAAGCGGACTCGCTTGTAAAGGTGGGCGCTATGGAAGGCGATATTTGTGATCGACAAATCGCATTCAACGAATTTTTTCCTATTTTTCGTCAACAGTCACTCGTCAGCTGGCAGTATAAATGGAGTAAAGGAGATTTGGGGCGATGGCAACATTCTATCATCCCAAAGGTGTCGAAGAAATCTTGGTTTAGCGGGATGGATGTGGGTCGAGACTTCATTCGTGTCATGTCTCGCCTCATGTCCAATCATTATTCTTTGAACGCTCATTTATACCGGGTTGGGCTGAGCGACAGCAATCTCTGTGAATGTGGACAAGGCTATCAGGACGCAGATCACGTTATTTGGTCTTGTGCTGAGCATTCTGGAGTCAGATCTGAGCTTTATGATTCCCTTCGGGCTCGAGGTAGACAACCCAATGTGCCAATTCGAGATATTTTGGCTGTAAGTGATTTGGAGTACATGAAACTCATTTATGTGTTTTTGACTAACATTAGCATTAGATTGTAGTTAGTTTAACCTGTATGTTTAGAATAAGTTTTTTTTAATACGTGTATGTGTGTGTGTGTGTTTTTTTTTTCTTTTTCAAGAAATGTTCAATTCAAAAGAAAACCATAAGTTGTATAGTTAGTGTTTAGATAATTTTGAATTTAAATTTAATGTGTTATGTAACCATACTTTAAATTCCCACCCTCCTTCCCATCCGTAATTTGTTATTCCTATTAACCTCGAGACGGCCGCGAGTAATCGGCTCTATCCTCCTAACTTTAGTTTTAAGATAAATGATGTATAAAAATATGAAAATTTGGCTCTGTAAAGTTAATTCGATTGAGCCTGTACAAATAAATGATTATTAAAAAAAAAAAAGAATTGGTTAGGGTTACCTTTCTTTACTTATTGCTCTATGTCATCTCGGTGATTCTGCTTTTGAAGAGCTGGCTTTAGGCAAAGGCCGATGTTGGTCTATGGTCTATGCACGAAGCCATATGGTATTGCTTGCGGTCATAGGATAGGGAAGAGAACAGGCGAAAGAAGGGAGAGCATTATTTATTGGAAACATGCTATGCGCTTGTGAGATTTTCATAGTGATATTCTCACAACAGTCGTTCAGAATGGTTCTCAAGATTCAGCTTATACAAAAAGTTCATATGCACATTTGCGCCGCATAATGAATAATTCTGAACTAATCGGTTCCCCATCTCAGAAGTCTAGTTCCCTCGAGCATTTTTGTCAAAAACGTCAGCTCGGTAGATGGACAGGATATCGATCGATTCCATGATCAAACATTAGCTCAAATCTCATGAACGTGTTATTTGATGAACAACGCTAACGGAAACGCACAACGTAAATGGAAATTAAGTGATTCCAAACAGCGATATTAAAGGGATTGCTGTTAACCATTCTACCCACCCAAACCTAATTAATCAGGGGTGTTCCAACATTTCATTATGAATTTGTTTTTGTCTGCAGTGGCCACGTCTTGGCTAGCATCGTCTAGCAATTGTCTTGAAATCTTTCTATAGTAAGAAAATTTGCAATAATTCTCTTGATAGTTGTTCAGTATAGATTGTTCACTTTATTGATCATCGATCTCCATTGAATACGTGCCAGTTATGCACCACAAGATTGATTCGAGCAATGAAATCTAGAACAATTTTAAACAATTAAGAAGTACTTTTAAGGTAGGTAAATAGCATGTTTTTCAATTTGTTTGAAGCTTAAGTACCCCACTGGATTAGAGTCCTTCAAATCAACATCATTGTTATCTCACTTTACACATGTATTTTGTATTAAAATAAGCAATTCATGTTAGAAGTCAAAGCTGAAGAAAAATACATTTAATTTTTTTTTTAGTTTGCCAATGGTAACGATGAATTGAGAATTTTAATAATTGATGAGATGGATTCATGAAGTATTCTTTATCATCAAACTGTGCTTATTTGCCATTATTATTAACCTTAATGTTAGTATGTTAGATATCAATTTATTCTACCACAAACTGTTCAGCAGCAAAGTCAACTGTTTGATGGGTTAATAACAAGAAGAGAATCGCCGCATAATCGATGCAAATACTCACCGAAGAGAGATCCTTCCCTATCTGTTGCCTTTATCAAACAACTCAATTGAAAAAGAATCGTTATTTATTCCGCATAATCGAACCCGGCCAAACACGAGCCTTCTTTTTCGCTTTCATTTCCTTTCCTGAAGTGTTTTGGTGTGTAAAACAGATAGGATGGCAAAATCTCCCGGATTGAAATGATAAAAAAGGACAAAATTGACAGCTGTCAGATATTGGTCCATAGAAAAAACCCGGAGTTTCTTTTGGTAAAGTAACACTAATCAATTTACATAAACACAGTTTGCCAAAAGTCACCAATCCCATTCAAGCGGATATCAGTGCCATGCTCCGACGTATGAATCCAACCAAAGTGAACCGATTTGATGAAGTTATTGATGTGTTGTCATTTATAAGCCGTAATCAATACATCGCCTTCTGTCGAGATAAGATTCTGTTTTGAGACACATCCACTCCCTCGAATGATCTGTAAACGACGGAGGTTGTTTTCCCACATCATAGTCTATTTGTAACCCGCTGTTCTTGAATGGGCCAGATTTGCACACATGTGCCATCATAAGAGTGTGTTTAGGAAGGGATCGATTAGGTATGGGAGGGACCGTTATTTTTTGTGGGTGTTGCAGGAAGCTTCGATGATTTCAGCAGAAGATTGATGCTGAGGGATGATTTCTCTTTCAAACATCGAGCTCACTTTTTTACGTGCAGACCAATCTTAGTAATCTCCCTCCACACGCATTGGCTCTTATCGCCTTTCACATAAAAGTTAATCGTTTACATATTCTTTATATGCGAGCGCTTATACCGCTCAGACGCCTCCCTTGTTGGTATTTTTACGAACAGAGCATGTAGAGGCCACCTACTTCTTCTTAATAGAGTAGCTAGAAGATATACGGACCTGCGATATGCTCAAAAGTATTGCAGCATTTTTTTTCGACAGTGAAAAGACATAATCGGCTGATCGGGTCTGCTCCTGTTGGCTCTGCCCCAGTTTGTTAGCATCCCACTGTGAACATTGACTTCTACAGAATGATGATACTGCTGCTTTTGGAATGTATTTTCCAAGAAACATGCCACCATCATCATGTCAAACTCTCTTGTACAGCGATAGAATGTTCTAAACAATTCCTTGTCATCCTGTCGGGAAAGGGAGAATGAAAAAGGAAACACCCGCTCTGGCTTATCGGCGTAATCTAATGTTAGTTTTATTGGCAAAAATGAGCAGACGCACGATACCCATCGGGAAGGAGAAACTCCCACTTTTCGAGAAGGGTAAAGCTATGATGAACTGTTTTCCCCCATCAAAGTGTCGTTAGGATGAAATTCAAACAAGGGTGACGAACTGTCCATGGCATTGAAAGTAGAACTACTGGCTGGTGGAAAACAAATAAGGTAGAACCTATTAAAGGGTGCCCTGCGAGAATTTCAATATTGATGACAAAAAAATGCTGCTGATATGGCAGCAGGATCCGAAGAATGTGTGGGATATAATATAAGATTATCGTGATCAAAAGTTGAGAAAAAAGACAGTAGACGGAAAAACAAAAACAACAAAGCAATGTTGGCTCGTCTCCACCACTGCACACTGCACAGCTGTCCTGAATGCGAATTTAGAACGAAAGATATATTTTTCGCATAATTTTTAAATTTTAGGGCAAAGTTGTCTTCCATAAACGGGTTCCTTAGATCTTTCATTGGTTACTTATTCGGTACAAACCTGAAATTTATTTCTTTTATTTGTGGAAAAAATGTAGCTTAGCAAATTTAAGATTGCGTTGGTCATTAATTTTTTTCCTGTAGCTTCGGAAATGACCGAATAAGTGCAGTTTTTAGGAATCAACTTCATTGATACAAGTTTCTAAGCAAAAATGTTTTCCCGCGACATGTAGCTTTCCAAAACATACAAATTCAAACGTCCCGAGCAGTTGTTAAATTAAAACTATGATTGTTTTTACAAAAAATAAGTCTTTCGGACGTTGATCTCTCTGCTTGGAGCAAATAAAAATTATTTCTGAACAGCTATGAATGGGTTTTTACTCATGCACAAATCATGAGATATTGGCAATAGGGTAACGTTTGCATTGAAAAAAATGGACAAAAATTGCCGATATTTCATGGATTTACCTTCATCCGCACTGAGGAAACTACCCATGCAAATCAATCATAGTAACCAATGAGTCAACAGACATTTTTTTTAACTAGTTCATTTATTTGGGAGGCTCAGTTGCGTAAGTGATACGGAGCCGATAATTCGTTAATTTTTGTATAACGTTATGACTTAATACTAGGATTAGTAGGACTTGGGCCGTTTACCCCGAGGTTAACCCGAGATTAAAATAGGTGAAATTTTATAGGAACATAAGGTTATCTTCTTTGGGCCTCTAAGATATTCAGAGTCGTGTTCTGGCGGCGTAATTATCCGTACATTGCCAGACTGCGTGATCAATGTCATCATAACCGTTTCCACCCCGGCAAAGATTGCTGTCCACGAGATCATTCCGATAGAGGTGTGCATCTAACTGGTAATGGCTGGACATAAATCTGCTCATCACACGGATGAAATCACGGGTAACGTTCAGGTCCTTAAACTACGCACTCGATGAAACAATAAGAATGATGGAATGTAACAGCCGTCCAAGATTTGCAGTTTCCCAATAGGTTTGCCAACTCGAAAGGGTACTCTGACGTGATTGGGATTGATACTCTGACGTACTAAATTGCAAAATTCATCGTGTGAAATTATCATACAAATCGCCATCCTGAGCACCCACCTTTGCGAGCGGGTCCGCTTTCTCATAGCCTGGGATTGAGCAATGTGAAGGGACCCATGCAAAGGAGATCAAATATGATCTTTCGACCCGCACACTCATCTGTTCCCTTAATTTTGAAAGGAAATAAGATGAGTGTTTACTAGGTTTCATCAACCAAAGGGCCTCAATCGAACTGAGGCTGTCCGAGAAGATGAAGTAATGGTCAACGGGCATGTTGGAAATCATCCCCAATGTGAATTTGATTGCTACCAGCTCAGCAACATAAACAGAACAAGGTTCCTGAAGTTTGTGGAAGGTGCTAGAGTCTTCATTGAAGACACCGAAGCCAGTGGAGCCATTGAGGCCAGCGTTGCCAGGTATACCGATTTATCGGTATTTATACCGATTTTTATTCTCAATACCGATATACCGACAAGGGCTCTGAAAATACCGATTTTCAACTTTTTATACCGATAAATACCGATTTTATATGAAAGTTATTTCAACATTATATTTGGTTTATTATTTATCAGCGTGTTTTTTTAGATTTCTTATCCCTAATTAATTATTTTTCAGAAAATATTTTCTCAATTAAATCTGCACCAGATTTGAATAAATATTAAAAAAACAAAATAAAGGAATAAAAAAGCTTTAAACGGAAAAAAAAGAGTCAGAAACGATGATATCCAGTTCATTCAGTCACGCATAACATTTTATTAGTGTTATGTTTCAACATTATCCTTTAGCCAATGGCATCTATTTTCGTATCATTTAACATTTCTTATACTTCAAACACAAGGGAATTAAATGCCAACTATCAAACATCGCTTAGAGTTTCATACGGAGGTAATTGCATTGATCAATTTTTCTTAGTCGATTTTTGGCTAATATCTTAGTCAAAGCAAGTTTCAGTATTTAACCTGCAAGAGAGAGTTATCCTTTATCGCAACGGATAGGCCAACTCGTTTACCTGTAATTATCAATTATTTTCGGATCACAGAAGAGAAATCGCTATATGCAGTTCACCCGTTCGAAACTCAACGCGAGAAACATTTGAATTAGTCTTAAATGCACGTACGATGAACAAATTTGGAGTGTTATGGTTGTATGTCTGTGATAAAACTATCGAGTCTAATTATGATATTAAATGCGTTAACAAATGAAGACAGGTGGTAATTTTAAGCAAAATAAACTCATCAGTCCTATATTAACAAGCAACAATAATTTATACATTTATGCTTTTATGGGATTTTTCAAAAGAAATTATCAGTTTATTGAAAGGGTAGAGCGCTATTTCGTCGTAGTCACCTATTTTCGTTCTATCAAGCAAAAAAAAAACAAAAATATCAAATACACTATGCGCTCAAGAAGCAGTGTTTAGTAATCGATCATATCTTAGCTTATCGTGACTTACAAATCCAGTGGTATGTATGGAAAAGTGTATAAAATTGGAAGCGATATACACTAGAATTAATCAGTTTTTGTGTTAAAATCTATTTAAAACAAAATAAGGGATGTGCATGGCGAGGTGCTTAGCACAACGGGAGTTGGCTCAAAAACCTCATCGCTATACATGATTTTTGTTATCTTAATTACATCTTAAGAAGTGTCTAAAAAATATATATTGTATATTTATTCAAAGTATACATATTCAGCCTCGAGATGGTAAAAATAAAAAAAGAGCTTATGCATTTTTTATTTTATTTTTTATGTTTACGTCAAACGTCAAACATGTTCATATAAAATTTGAAAATAGAAGAAAAATGTTCGCCAAAATATATTGAAATCTTATATCAAAATTAAACTATAGTTCACTTGAAAAAAATCTGAATTTTACTTTATACCGATAAATACCGAAATTTTTATATAAGCAATACCGATATTGTATAAATCCACCTGGCATCGCTGATTGAGGCAAGACCCATCAGTGAAAAACCATTTTTTTGGAATTGACGTGTTAGTACTTTTGAGTAAAAATGCGTGGAATAATAATAGAACGAAGTTGATCCGGAATCCCATGAGATGCTTATTTCATGGAAAAACCAAAATGGATTGAGGAACTGCTATAGGTGAAGTGAGCACGGTCTGGAGTATAGCGCTGAAGACACATATCCGACGATTTGTAGTGGTGGTAAATTTTCATAAATCGAGATTGTGTGTTCAGCCCTAACATTTCTTCAAAATTTTCTATCACAAACTCCACAAACTTTTTTACTCCACATTTGATTAATATTCGGAGCGAGAGCTCCTAGAACCTGCCAGAACTTCGAGACTCATGTTATGCGTTGAGTGCATACAGCCAAGAGCAATACGCAGACAACGAATTGGGCTGGATTCGAGTAAACACTACCAGTTTAGTTTTCTGCGGTGAGAATTCGATCCCTAGATTCGTAGCCCAAGAAGATAGGTTATCTGGCATGTGAGCCTCTTAAGGAGACTACACTGTCGTCAGAAAGTTGTATTAGCGTGCATTGTTCTGCCAAACAATTATCAATATCTTTGACTTAAAAGTTATAAAGAAGGGGACTGAGGCATGAGCCTTGGGGCGAACCCATGTAACTAGTTCTGAAAGTTGCCAGTTGTCCAAGTGAAAGTTCATTTGCTTTTCTGACAACAAATTGTACAAAAAAATATTTAAATTTCCGGAAAATCCACATCTCTGCAGGTTTTCTGACAGAATTTCTATGGAAAAATAATCAAAAGCCTCCTGAATGTCCAAGAATACTGAATCCAATTGCTCCTTGTGCGCAAAGGCGAGTTGAGTGTCTGAGGTAAGCAGCGCTAGACAATCATTTGTTCCATTGCTCTTACGGAACCCAAACTGTGTATTTGATAGCAAATTATTCTGCCCAATACTGCCTAACATGGATGAGAAATTATCTCCCGCTGTTGGGTTTATTTTTAGCATGCACCGCCTATTTCACACATTTGCTCTTCTCGTCATACTATTACTTATAGATCTCGGAGAGAGACGGCGGTGAGTGGTGCAAATACTGAACTATCAATACACTTTCTCTTCATGTCTATTCGTTCTAGCAGTAAATAATTGTCCACTCCTAGCGCTTCGCATGGAGATGAGAAATTATCTGCTTCTGCAAACTTCATCAAAGATCGTTACTTCCGCGCATGGAAGAATATAAAAAATAACAATCAGAGTGAAATTGGAAACGGTTTAAAAAATCATGAAAAATCATCGCTTTGAATTTATATCACATCTGATCTGCAACGTAAACATTATAATGTACCTTCCTCAAAAACTTCTTCCTAAATTTCAGCTTTAATATCCCAGAAATTCAAGATAATACTTAAACGGTGCGTTGTGTACCATCCTCCCCTAGATGATAAATTTTCACAGCCTTTCGTACACTATCGAAACAATCGACATATTCTCTTAGTTTCATTGTTCTAGCAAAATAACTGCCCACTACAAGAGCCTTATGGTGATGAAAAAAATTTCATTCTCAAAATATCATCGTAATTTGTTACTCCACGCATGAAGAATATAAAAATTACAATTATTGTTAAGTGTTATATAATTTCGATTGAAAATTACTTATGGCTAATGAATTAGAGGAACTTTCCTTCTTGAATCATGGAGTACCTAGTAAATCTTGAATCATGGAGTACCTAGAAGGTAGATTCTCTATTTATGTGAGAGCAAGAACCACCAGCTATTTCGTTACCGATCATAACTAGTGTAATTGCACAGAGAACTACATAGATGGAGCTTGGGAGTAGCTTTATATCTGCAATGTACAAGTTCACCAGTTCATTCTATTTATCAGATCAGTAAAGAGGAGGAAGGATGATTAGTTTGACAATCGTTGGTTAGAGACCGTGTTTACCTCCGCGTCCCCACAATTGTCAAGGGAAGGATAGATTTGTGTTAGTGAGGCAGGTTAATTATAGATCATGAATTCACTGTGGTAAGTGATGCGATAAATTAAAGCGCAGTGGACTGCTTTTTATTTTAGATCTAGTGGTGATAGAAAGAGGCAAGTGACAAATAGCAAGGAAGGGGACGGGCCTGGGATTGAACTCCCGACCATCTAATCAGTAAGCAGAACGAGTAACCACTGAGCTACCCAGCCACGTCCTAATATTATTTACATGTAATTTTCAAGATAAACATCCTAGAAAAATGAGATGAAAAACTTTATGTTGAATGTTCAGCAGATTATGTTCTGAACCCTTTGCGAAATTCTCATTCGTAAGTAACATTGGGAAAACAAGAATTTAATTGTTGTTCATATGCCAACGGGTGCCAATCTGAGATAGTCTATATAGCTCTAACTGCCAGATTTTGACTTAGGACTTATGTCTCTCTTCTCTATTCCTGTATAGGAGCGCCGTTCTATAATTTTTAAAATTGATCTTGATACCCAGAAATGGAGATTTTGAACGAAAATATCTCCTCTCTGGCCCACAGAAATTTAACGATAAGTATTTCATTCGAAACGTAGAACATCAAAAATGAATCCCTGTTTCTAACTTAACTCAGTACAATTGTTTGAACTAATTAAAAAGTACTTAAAAGAAAAATTTCTAAACTCACAAAGCTACTGTCCGAAAGAAATTAAACGCTTATTTCTTTATTAATGCTCTATACATTTCAAGATGTCAATCGGTTGAAAATTTTCCGGCGTATCAATTCAATTATCAAAAAATATACTTTAACAATTGTAAACTATTGAAAATGAAGCAAATATTAGATGATGTCTTATCATTTTGTTTGGCGAGTTAAATTAACTAAATGCACAATACTTTCCTTTCACAGACTTCAAATATGAGCAAGAGAGTTTTCATACACTGAACGACATTCGCAAAATAATTCACTTATTCGGCAGTATTGAAGCTGTGTGAAGAGGAGGAGAGCCATTATTGGACTGGCAGCTGGCAGTGGCAAGTACCCTGGAGGGTGCGCTGACGACCAACCATTTGGCAGGTAGTTGATGGCTCAGCAGGTTGTTGCTAGCAAGCCGTTGGCTAGGCAACCGTTGCTAGGCAGCTATTAGTTATGCAGTCGTGAGCTAGGCAGTCGATTGCCTAGGCCAGCGAAAAAAAGAAAAGATTGAAATTTCGTTTACCACCTATTCTGTAGATGATTGAATTACTTCTGAAAGTTTCCTTACGGCTCCCTTTTACTGTCCGTTCACTCACTGCTCCGATCGTATAATGGATACATTGCACTATGTTGATTGTTTTAGGCAGAACCAAGGATGAAGGGAAGTCAGGTTCAATCAAATGAATGAATGAATTTTTCCATACCAGCCCATACCTGAATCCCAATCTTTCTGTGCAAAATGTAGCTCGCATAGTTTAGAAGTCAAAATCATACGTACAAAAGGTGAAGCAGAGGCAAGGACAGAAGGCGAACATAGTGAAAAAGGTACCCAACCGGGATGACAAGTAAAATTTCACTGTAAAAAGTCGTGCTATGGAGCTGAACACCAATTTATTGCAAACATTTTCTTTTATCATAATGAACGACGAAACATACGTATTCGAAAACTTTGAACCCAAGGTCTGACTTTTTATACCACAATGCAAAGAAACACCGTTGCCGAACATTTTTGGACAAAGAAAGTGTTTTTACATACATTAATTGTTATATTATGTATTCTCCGTGCGTGGAGTAACAATTATGATGTAGAAGGAGATGTTCGCTCATCACCATGGGGCACCAGGAACCTGTGAACCTGTGCACTCTGTTTTTGATGCTTCAAACTTTCAACACTTTCTCATTCTAGCCAAAAACATTAATGTTCACTCTTGGTGCCTCATGGTGATGAGCGAACATCTCCTTCTACATCAAATAAAGTGTCCAAATTCTCTAAGAAGTATTTGATTTGGCAGGTCATATGTAGTTGTGGTCGAAAATTTAAGAGTTAGGTTTTTACCGGCACTACATGCGAAAAGGATGTGTACGAGGAAAAAATTCTGCAAAAGCAGTTGCTACCTTCTATCAGAAGCCACGACTCTCCAGCTCTTTTTTGGCCTGATTCAGCCTCTTGTGACTGTGCGATATCGTGTCAAAAAAAGCCAATCCACCAAACTATCAAGAACTTTGCCCAATAGAGAAATACAGGGCTCTAGTTAAGCAGAAACTCTTCGAAACTAAGAAGAAAGACAATGTTACCGATGATTTCAAGAGAAGATGGAGAATCGTCACGGCGGGCGTATCTAAGGATACCGTACGGAACTTGATGGCAAGTGTACCACAGAAATTCGAGAATTTTGGAGAAAGAAGGATTAATTTCTTAATCAACTGTAAAATAAACAATCAATTTTGTTGAATTATGTGTGAATTTATATTGCTGCTATTATTTTGGTGCTACTTTGGCAGCTTGTACATGTCATTTCCTCAGCCTAAATCATCCTCTGCATACGAAATATACTGTAACCCAATGGAAAAACAAGCCTTCCGTGCACATTTCTTGTGTTGACGTTGAAATTTGGGGCATGTCCTTTTCCGGAACGGAGTGACCTTTTCACAAGTAACCTTCATTTTCCGAAACACTGTTTTAGGAAAAATTAAACAACCCGTTGAAATCCAATTAAGTTCGATTGATATTGGTTCAAATATGCCCATTCTATTGCCATTTGTCATACAGTCATTGCAAAACAGCAAAGTGACCTTATTTGAGAATCA
>JASCZW010016330.1:0-18895 GCA_034211315.2 Aedes japonicus | reverse complement strand
GTTCCAGTTTAATGAAGTGCGACCGAGCCGCTGACTGAAAACAAAAACTACCGTATTATATAACTGACCAAATCGTTGTCCGGTACAACGTTAGAAGATCTTGCGGATGCGCTCCCACTAGGTCCCGGTAATGATTCGAAGAATGTTGATCCCTTTGCTGGCACTTTCGCTTAGATTCTCAATGTGGGATCTCCAGGTACACTTTGAATCGAACCAGACTCCAAGATATTTAGAGGACATGGAATGAGTTATCGGTGCACCCCAAATTTGAAGCTTCGTTTGTGCTGGGTTATGCTTCTTAGAACAAACTATCTACTCGGTTTTTCTCCGTATAGAATGGGATATCTAGCTCTAGAGCCTCAAGTAGACCAATTGTCTAAGGTATCCTGTAAGGGGTCCTAGATCGACCCAATTGAGCCCCGTGGCAGAAACTACACCGTCATCTGCAAGTTGTTCTGAACGTACAGTTGTCATTTAGACAACTGTCAATGTCTTTGACATACACATTATACAAAAATGGGGCTTAAAACGATCCCTGGGGAGACCCATGTAGCTAAATCGCGAGATTGTGCTTTCCATGAGAAAAGCTCATATATTTCTCTGAGAGTAAATTGTACAAAAAGCCACAATGGTGAAAAGCTCACCAGCGCGGAGTTTATCTGAAAAAACTTCAAGAGATAACTAGAAATTAGAAGAAAAATAGTATTCTCCATTTAATTCCATCTACCTTTGCTTATCTTCGACAGATACGCGTATTTCGTCTACAATGTGCAGACTTCTTCAGGATCTCGTACTTATAACTCGACTTGTAGTACTTGTAAGTCGAGTTTTTAGTACGAGACACTGAAGAACTCTACATTGTAGACGAAATACGCGTAATCTGTCCGAAGATAAGCAGAGGTAGTTGGAATTAAATGGAGAATACTAATTTTTTCTTCTCTAATTTCTAGCTACAGGCATTCCACTAAACAGCTCAAACCCTCTAGGATTCTTCAAGAGATACTGCTTCAAAAGCCACCTTTATGTCCAAGAATATAGAAGCCTTTTCTTTTTTTTTTTTGGGTACAGGTTAAGTGTATGAACATAATACATGAAATATTTAATATTTGAAACTTCCTGGAATTTTTGATGAAAATTAGTGTCCATGACCATTTGAGTTCGTGAATCTGGGTTTTTTTTCATTGTTATTTACAATTAGTAAACACTCTTAAAAATTAATAGTTAGTTTATCCAATTAATGATCCGATCCTTGGATAAGATTTTAAATCTCTTGAAGGTTTTAAATTAATAAGATTAACCGACCCCTTGGGAAAATCACTTTTCCTGTTTTTTCCTATTCAGAAGATCCTCCAAAAATCTACCGGGAGTTCACAGATTTTTCCAAACCAGTGAACAAAACCGTTTGGTAAACTTTCAATATCAATATCTGTAGAAAACACGATAATTTCTCAATATACCAAATTATTTAACTACGACGCAGTGAGAAAGCATCTTCTTCGCTCAAAAACACAGCCTACTCTCCAGCTGACATGACCAGGGTTGCCACATTATTTTTCGTTCCCATCTTAAAATTTGCCAGAAAAATATTTTTGGTCTGTGTTTAACTGCAGAAAATCTTTGCTTGAAACTTTGTGTTGTAAAACTAGAATGGAAACTTTTTCGGAGCCTGAATGCTAATGCACTTTTTTTGTAATTACTATTGAGTTGCATGTAAAATAGAACAGATATGTACTCATGAAAACACATTCATTTTGATTTGCCGATACAAAAAGTTCTTTCCAAGTACAACTATCGGTTTCCCTACATCACACTTTAACAAAACGGATCTTCTTTCTGCAGAAAAACGGATCAGTATACGAGGGATTCATGATCTCGGAGAAAATCGACAGGCCAGTATTGATATGATAATGAATCATAAAGTGTTTGTTTTAATTAGTAAAAGCTCAAGGATCGGTGATCAAAATCGGAACGGAATTAACAATCAATCATTTTTACAATGCGCGTGTTGAATTTAGACAGTAGTTGTGATGTTGAGGTTAGCTGATCAACTACTCCTTTCGCTTTCATGTAACACTTGGATCGTAGGATGGCATCCATGGTGTCCGTGCTCAGGCGGTACCGGATTACGGTATTATTCAGATTGTATTCCGAGAAAGCTCGCTCCACCGCTGCCGAAGAATGCGGAATTATGTAGAAAGCTCGCAATGTACTTTCTTAGCATGAGAAATGCCTCTCGTTCAAAACTCATCAAGGTGCTCCAATCTTGCCATTCACAGTTCATGGAACTCATTTTCGAAGGCCTGTTCCTCGCCGCTTTCAAAGAAGTTCAGATATTGTTTAATAATCGAATTGATCTCTTTCATAGTTTGCAACTTCTTGGGGTCAACGCTCGATGCAATAGCCAGAACATGATCGTTCAGATCGAAGCGCTGAATTATCTGTCTAATCAACTCGGTGTACAGCCTCCTTCCTGGTATCATCGAAAGTTCCAGATGTAAGCATTTCTCCAGCAGCTATTCCGATTTAATATTTCCAACTTCTTAAGAAGATGTTTCTCGAAATCAGAGACTCCTAAATCACTCTGGTGTTTTAGGTAATCATCCTCACAAATATTAGCAATGAGAACTATTAGCGAGACTTCAGCTGATTGCAAACACGAGCCCATAAAACCGTTTCAAATTCCTTTTAACAACCGACTCCAACTATAGCCATTTGGTTGCAGAAGGATGCAGAACTTTCAATGGCTGCATTTCCAAGAAACTTAGTAGGGTAAGGGGATGTAATGTTAGCCTAGCTCCTTCATTCGGCCTATGTACCAAATAAGTAATTAATTCAGCAATAATCAACAAAATCATGTTGCTATTAGATTGACCGATGTAATCCGAAGCAATTGAGACAATATTAATCAACTTATAGTTTTACACTTCCACGTAATTTTCGATTTCTTGAAATTTTGGGGCATCATGATTTCACTGGTTAAGCTGAACAGATGAACTACACGATCTTCAAGTGATCTAAATTTGGCATAATTAAATCGATATAGCAAGTAATGCAGTCTGGATGTGCAGAAAATAGTTACACGTTACAAACTAACTGTTCTCATAGCTAAAACAATAATTATTTTACAAGGAAACCATAGACCCAATGTTGGGGACATATTTATTTGTATGTTCCCAACTATGGCCTGTTGTATCAATAACGTAGTAAAAAGGTTGTTATTGGTAAAATTTCGAGTGGAAATGCATGTGTTTGTGGTTGCTAGTGAATTATAATGTTTTCATTAGTGAATGACTAGTAAACCATATATGAACATCACTTATGTGTTTCAAAGCATTTTTACTTTAGTTTGTTTTGTGAAATTTTGTGTTAAGTAAAGCGAATACAGCTGGCAATGCCTTAATTCATAGAATAAGAAGAAAAAAAAACCGTACAAAGACTGCATTTAGTAATAAATCCATCGAATGGGATGAAGTTGCATCCATGAATAGACTCAATTTGGTGCCTGTAGACCGACATTAAATCCATATCCTTTGAACGTTTTTGACTTTATAAAAAGAGCTGTGTAACTTTTCGTGAAACAAACTACCAAATGTCTTATCAAACATATCTTAGCAAGTGTAGAACAAGTTGAACTCGCTTACTAATAATAGGCTGATTTAAGGGACACATGCACCTATCAAGTATTTGAAACTTCCTCTAATTCTTTTGATGAAATTAGTGTCCAGTACCATTGGAGTTCGTGAGTCTAGTGAAGTGTTAGAAGTGTGCAGCCTGACTCATCAGTGGATTCATTCGGGGTTTTTGAATTTTACTTACAATTAGAAACACTGTAGAAAATTAATTGTAAGTCTATCCAATCAATGCATCCGATCCTTGAAGAAGCTTTTAGAATCTCTATCAAGATATTTAAATTGATAAGATTGACTCACCATCTATGGAACATCCAATTACTTTGTTTTCTTTCAAAAGGTACCTCCGAAAAATCTAACGGGAGATTCACGATGACTGCAAGACAAGCGTGTAGTTCTTGAAGCCTGCCACTTTCTGGTGTGGCGCTAGTCGATGGTTTTAACATTTTGAGCTATGGATTGGCATGGTAACACTATTTCTTCTACCAAACTAGTAATTTAGATAATACATTATAATACCTGGCTAACAAATCATGAAAAAATACTATCGTTGCGGATAACCACTGCACTCAGTACAACATCGGAAGATTTTTCTCTCGAATCAAGTTAACTGACAAATCACGATAACTTCCGCCGCAAATATTGTGTTTGCTGCATATAACTGCTTTCATGAACACCGAGCGCGATTGTTGCTCGTGGATGACAGCCGCTTCAGTCTTTCAGTCCTTCACATATTTTTCCGAAACAAGTGAACAAAACCCTTTGGTAAACTTTCAATATCAATTTCTGTAGAAACACGATAACTTATCATTTGTCCAGAGTATTTAACAAGACGCATTGAGAAAGCATCTTCTTCGCTTAAAAGCACTACTTCTAGACGACACGATTGTTCGGCGGTACGCCGACTACATGTTCACCAGTCGCTGTTTGATTGTTGTTAAAAACTGTTGAGCTGATTTCGTCCTAAATGCTCAGTATTCACTTTCGATGGAAATTGCTTCCAGGCAAATGGAGCAACAGAAACAACTAAATACCTATCAGTCGTAAAAATAAAACATAAAATCTCTCCCGCCCTTCTCCACCGGCCAAAAACTGCCCAGAATCGGCAGGAAGAGTCACAGTACATTCACAATGAAACGCAAGAAGAAGGGGGGCCACTTACTTGGGAGCAATATCACAGCCCTGCTGCATCAACGAGCCTATCGTGAACCAGAGCGAGTTGAGCAGGGTGAAGCTGTTCTCCAGAAAGTGCGGATCCGAATTGCAGGATGAGGATTTTCCCACTCGTACGGGGTGAAGCTGAAGTCCAGGATCCACGTCGGAGTGTAGGGGCAAGGTAGGGTGTGCAAGAGGGAGAAAGAAAAGAGTAAAGGAAAAATGAAATCAAATTCCGCTGCGTACCGACGCACCGGCAGGGAACCAAAACCGGTCCTAATTCGTCGGAGCAACGGCGGAGCGGTCGGTGTTGCATGGCGGAACGCACGCACGCACGCACGCACGCACCAGGTGAATTTAATAAAGTCATGTTCGTTCGATGTTGCTGCTGGTGCTGCCGTCTTCGGAAGATCGATTGCGCTACCGTTGTTCGGGGTGGGCTTTTCTTCTTCAAAAGAAAAATGTCTGCTGAGCTTATGTGGAATGTTCGTTCCCTGATGGTACCTGTTCGGTCCTCTTTCTGGTTCGTTAGTTGAACCTATTATCGGCGGCGGGTTTGGTATCTGCTTCCCTTTTTTCGGGCTCGTTCGGTCGGGTTAGCTAGAAGGAACGCACGTTGTTCTTAGATAAAACAGCGAAAAGGCGAAACTTTATCAATCCAATATTAATAAGAGCGAAGTAAGAGAAAGAAGCAATCTTGTTCGACCGATTCCCAGATGTGCTCTGCATCATCATTTTCCGCGTTCCCTTGAAGGAAGTTCAAGGAACAATGGATAGCACTAGAAAGTTTCCTCAGTCGTACTGCAAACAGCTCAAATCAAAATCCTATGATTAGGAAAAGAGAACTGAGGGAAATCTGCTCAATGAATTGACCGATGAATAAGTAAGGAGCCGCTGATTACTTATTCATGCAAGTAGTTTCTGGAGTACTGCCATCATAGTGGTTATCGGTGCTGGCTGTTGCTCGTATGAGATGTGAAAGCAACTTCCGTGTTTTATGACCCTTGAGCAAACTCGGTACAATCGGTGTATGAAATCGAGAATCCGACTCAAGTGGAAACTAAGAACTTATTACACAAGTTGTGTATCAACCTTGTGTGTGTGTGTACATGTCTGTACGGGTTGATCTGAATCCCATGCATCATTAAAGCGCTTTCATCGCCTCAAGCTGCCGTCACCGACAATGACAGTGCCAAATCAGTTCGGAATTGTGAGTCACCCACCGAGCACGTCTTCGCAAGCTCTAGATTATCCCCTAAGACGTCTTTCGTCTGCTGGCAATTCCATCTTCACCTGGGGTGGAATAGCTTAGTGCACAATTTCCATGCGAGCAACCATCTGTGATATTGAATTTTCTGTCGCAAATAAATATAATCCACCGGCTGGCTCACAATAGATCCTACACATCCACACGCATAGGTCCATCGAACTCGACCGAATTTACCGATTTTTTCCCTTTCTCATCAGACCTTGCCTGATGAAGTTCGGGGTTCTGAACTCAGTGCTCGTGCGGCCTCTAATAACACTTCCTTCCGGTGATGTTTTCCAGCTTCAGAGGTGTTTCGTGCAGAGAATTTTTCTTCACAATCAACCACTCTGTTGAGAGGATTTATATTTGCAAACATGACATGTTATTAAGACACCGGTCAAAACAGCTCAATAATGAAGTTGTCAAATTTTTCGTGTCGGCCAAAATTCGAAATCATTTTTAAAATTTCAAAGCCATTTTTGACTTTCAATCCTGAGTTGTTAAACATCTTTGTTTTATTTGATTATGAGTAGTACAAACTAATAAATTGGTAATTTTATACGAAACGTTATTCACCAGAGATTCGGAGATTTCTTGTAAAATAACGTGTCTCGAAACGAAAACACACACGACAAGAGGTGTGATTGATTGAATGTGTTTTCTCGTCTCTTTCAATTAATTATTATGTTCTAGAAGACTCTCTCATGTGTTCGGTCTCAGGGCACTGGAATTTACAGGGTGTCTCACAATAGCTGTCACTAAAACAAAATGTGATTACTGCTATACAAATCAACCAAATCATAGCATTTATTTTTCATTTGATAGATACATATTATAGAAGAGATAAACCACATAAATTCAATTCGAATCTTTCGCCCTTTTCCTTGATAACTTTGCGCAAACGCTTTGTAAACCCATCGCAGCTGGCACGCACAACTTCCTGAGAAATTTGGTCCCAAATATCAACCAAATGTTTCTTAAATCGATCTAAAAAAAAGGCCTTGTGTGGGGCTCATATGTTGAAGCATACAAACATACATTTATTTATTCAACATCACATTTAGGATAAGACATAATCAACAATAGTACGCCACAATACTCGATTTGCGGTTGCCGCTCTCCAACCTCGGTCACGCCCAATGCTCGCCAGATCACGCTCCACTTGATCCACCCATCGTGCTCTCTGCGCTCTACGCCTTCTTGTGTCCACCGGATCATGCAGTGTTGTTGTCCGGCACTCTTGCAACATGCCCTGCCCACCGTATCCTTCTGTCTTTGGCCACCTTCTGGGTGCTGGGTTTACCGTAGAGTGCAGCGAGCTCGTGGTTCATCCTTCGCCTCCACACGCCGTTCTCCTGGGGTGTGGAAGTAGTTCGCCTTCCCGCGGGCACCCTGGAAACGTTAAGCTCCCCTTAACGGCTAAACGAACTACAACGGAGGAAGCCCCATACGGCGCGGGATCCGGCAGGAGATCTTCTTTCTAAAGGGCGATACGATCAAAATTTGGTCAATATCAACTTGACGTATTTCTTTCAATTTTGCATTTAAAAAACCTGAACACCCCTCATTTTGAAGGTGTGTGTGTGTAGAATGTTGCTCCTATTTTGATTTTGGAATTCACTCTTCAGTTGTCAAAATGCCGTCCAAGCAAGAAGAGCAGCGTATCAAAATTTTGCTCGCGCATCGCGAAAATCCGAGCTACTCGCACGCAAAGTTGGCAAAATCGCTAAAAGTTGCCAAATCAACCGTTACAAATGTAATTAAAGTGTTTGGGGAACGTTTGTCGACAGCCAGGAAGTCTGGATCGGGGGGAAATCGAAAACCGGAAGCCGCTGAGACGACAAAGAGAGTTTCCGGTAGTTTCAAGCGAAACCCTAACCTATCTCTCCGAGATGCCGCAAATAAGCTGGGTGTATCGTCTACAACCGTGCATCAGAGCCAAAAACGAGCCGGACTATCGACTTACAAGAAGGTAGTGACTCCAAATCGCGATGATAAACAAAATACGACGGCCAAAGCGCGATCCCGGAGGCTGTACACGACGATGCTGACGAAGTTTGACTGCGTGGTAATGGACGACGAAACCTACGTCAAAGCCGACTACAAGCAGCTTCCGGGACAGGAGTTTTATACGGCAAAGGAAGGGAAAAGGTAGCAGATATTTTCAAGCACACGAAACTGTCAAAGTTCGCAAAGAAATATCTGGTTTGGCAAGCCATCTGTACCTGTGGCTTGAAAGCAGCATTTTCATAGCTTCCGGGACTGTCAACCAAGAAATTTACGTGAAAGAGTGTTTGAATAAACGTCTGCTGCCTTTCCTGAAGAAACACGGTTGTTCCGTACTGTTTTGGCCGGATTTGGCATCTTGCCATTACGGTTAAAGGCCATGGAGTGGTACGCCGCCAACAACGTGCAGGTGGTTCCCAAGGACAAGAACCCTCCCAACACGCCAGAGCTCCGCCCAATTGAGAAATACTGGGCTATTGTCAAGCGGAACCTAAAGAAGACCAAAAAACCTGCTAAGGACGAGCAGCAGTTCAAGGCAAACTGGCTTTCTGCGGCGAAGAAGGTGGACTAGTGTGGCTGTACAAAATCTGATGGCAGGGGTCAAGCGTAAGGCCCGGCAATTCGGATTTGGAAAAGTGGAAGCCTAACTGAATATTTTTCCTGAATTTTATACCAATTGAACTTGAAAAAGAAATTTAATTTGATTTTTTAAATAAACGATTTCACCGATTTACACGCGTTTTCCCTTGACCAAATTTTGACCGTATCATCCTTTATCTACTAAGCGTGCACACGTCGTACAAAAGCAAAACCAAAAAAACCCTGCATCTGAGATAGAGTTGCGCCCCCTACAAATATCGATTGAACATACGATGGGATTATTTTTAAGTCCACCATAATGATTAGTCAAGATGACCCATTTTGAACCCACCACAGCATGCTTTTGGTGCTACCAACAATCAATATGAAACTAGCGATTTGAAATTGGTTCACTGTTAGAACCCCTAGGTCCAACGTACACCTTGCAGTCTGCACCTTGATATACACTCTTGCGCTTTTCGGAACCTTTCGGTACTAGTATCTTTGTTTTTGTTTTGATTCGCTGTGTTATTTTGACAGAATATTTGAGGGTATGTTGGTGTGAGTTACGTTATTAGGGGCAAATCATTAAGCTTGGGACCGAGCTTGGGACCGAGCTTGGGACCGGTGTGCTAGAACTTCCGAAGCTAAACAATATGAATATTCTTTTCATGACTATCCAGCCGCTGGTTGAGCTAAGTCTGTGTTTTCAATACTACATGAAGCGAGTGCGAAAAGTTGGAGCGTCACGAAATATGGTTAGATTTTGAACGTAAATAACTCAGTTATTTCACGATTGATTTCAATTTTTTTTGCAATAATCGATTGAGACATTTACTACGCGTCGAGTAAATTTTTGATTTTAAACATTTTATTATTGAAAAATAAAAGTTGTGAAGCGCCGTCAAAAAAAGAATCATCCAATTATGTGCATCTGAACGATTGTTTCCCAACACGGACCTTTTCAAAGCTGTCCACGTTAAATTTCTGACACTTCTCTTATAGTGTAGATTTTGAATTATTTCACGGATCGCTGAAACGTTTCACTTATATGACAGCTAAAACTCTCCACTTAATTTTGTGGTACAACATGTTTACATTCTTGTTACATTCAGTAAAATGGCGTCGAATCAAGTGGAGGTGAGCGTATTTATTTTGTACGAACGGCTGCAAAATCCGAATTTATTCAGGAACGCCATCTTGCCAATAAATAAAAACTACCAAAAAGTACCGTGTCTAGTGGTTGCAAATCTTTTGACTAACGGTTGACTGTGAATTGGAAAGTTGTAAGATGAACCTTCGAAAAGTATCTTCTTAGACTTTTCAAGCTTATTGTTTACGTAATCAGCTTATTGCTTGCTCTCAACTTAGTGTTCGAAATGTACTTCCACAGTCATTAATTGAGAGCTTTCGATGTCAGGTACAATTTTTGCATTAGTATGATGTGTGGCAAGTACAATCATACGCTATGCCCAGGGAGTCGAGGAATTTTTCTTAACGAAAAATGCCCAGACCAGACCGGGAAACGAACCCAGCCACCTCCAGCTGCGCACACAGCGAAAAACTCACCGGAACACCGATGAAACCTGGAGGAAGATTAAGGAGCATAGAGAAGCTAAAGCTGCGATAGAGCGGACAAAAACCAGAGGAGCCAAGAACGAGTCCCGTCAACCGTACTCGGCTTTAGAGAAGGAAGTAAAACGCTGCTGCCGACAGGACAAGCGAACGGGGGTGAACTCCCTGGCCGTTGAAGGGGAGAATGTCACAAACACTAGCGATATCCGCCTGCTCTTCGATAACTCACGAAGCCTGAGTGGAGCAAGGATAAATCCGAAGATTTCTGTGAAGGATGCGACTGGGCAGTTACTTACCGACCCCACTGACCAGTTGAAACATTGGTTTGAGCACTTCGAACAACTTCTGTAAGTTACGACATCCAACCAACCATCAACATCTCGGCATGATCGGCCACAGATGTGGCGCATCACTCGCGTCAACTCCTCTGAGGCCCCATCATTGCATGAGATCGAAGCAGCTATCCGAAGCATGAAACCCAATAAGGATGCCAGGGTCGAATGCATATCAGCAGAGATGCTCAGAGCTGACCCCATGCTATTCGCCTAAATGTTGCATCAATTATCAATTATTCTGTAATATCTGGGACACCTCGACATTTCAGGCCGACTGGTACAGGGCGTCTTATGTGTGCGACAATTACTAAGTATTGTTCTCAAAGTCCTGTTCAAAGCTTTCATAAACCGGATTCAGGATGAGATCAGGATCAGGCAGGATTCCGAGCCGGAAGATCTTGTGTGGCCCATATTGTCACTCTCCTAATGATTCTGGAGCAGGCCAATGGATTCTAAGAGTCCCTCTATTTGGTATTCATTGACTACGAAAAAGCTTTCGACAGACTGAACCACGAAAATTTGTGGGGCGCCCTGAGACGCAAAGTAGTCCCGAGTAAAATCGTCAAGCTCATCGAAGCGCAGTACGAGGTTTTCACATGCAGAGTCCTGCATAACGGAGCCTTGTCCGACTCCATCCGGGTAGTCGCCGGTGTGAGGCAAAGATATATATTATCATCGCTACTGTTCCTCACCGTAATCGACGAGATCATGGGAGATGCTATTAACCGTGTACCGACCTTGCTTTGTTAACGCAACGGCGCTCTGATATGCAGAGCAAGCCCAGCGACCTCACCGAAAGCTCCTCTGCGGCGGTTCCCACCATCAAAGCCAACAAGACTAAATCGTTAGATGCGAACACGGACAATCCTTCAAGTTTTACGGTAGCGGGGCAAGCAGTGAAGAAAGTCAATAGCTTCCAATATCTTGGCAGCCAGATAGCGTCAGACGGCGGAACCAAGAGCAACATAGGTGCACGATTCAAGAAGGCTAGGGTTGCAAATGGTACTGACGATTTCAAGAGAAGATTGAGAGTCGTCACGGCGGTCGTATCTTGGGATACCGTACGAAACCTGATGGCGGATGTACCACAAAAACTTCGAGGATTTTTACAGAAAGAAGGAATGACATTTTCATCAACTGTTTTTATTGTAGATATAACTCTATTATTGTGAAATAAACAGTCGGTTTTGCTAAATAATGTGTAAATTATTTATGCTGCTATTATTTTGGTGTCCGATATTTAACGTGGACAGGCTTTAAGTGAGTATATTTAACAACTGTGCATTGCCGTCGAACAGGGTATAAAACGAGAAGAGTGACACTCATATCCTCATCATTCTACGTTTGAACACAGTACGGTCTAGACGTATTCGATCGAGTTTTTAACGTAAATCTCAGCGAAGGCTCCCAAACGCTCAAAACCAAGCAGTTCCACCAGCAAGAAGGCAACAGTTGAGTTCTCCAAAAGGCCCTGAGACCTGAAGTGCATGAAACAGAGCTAAAATGAATTCATTGTTTCAATGCATACGTTCCAATAATTTCTTCGTATATTTTTATTGTACTTTACATAAATATGTGGACGGTCTATAAATCCAAACATTTCTTTTGTAATAAACTAACGGGTATCCCAAATCAAATTGCATCCCGAAAAAACGCTGTAAAAAATTACCCATTTGGTATTTTCTTTCGAAAATTTGGGTAGAAGTAGTTTAGAGTGTTTTTGAGTGTATTATTATCGCTGTCAGTTTTTCGAAAATTGGTGAAAACGGCGTCACTCCAAAGGCAAACTCGCGAATTTGCGCAAGGATCTGGCAACTCCTCAACTCTCTCATCTGGACATCGGAAAACAACTCGGAATTTTCCAGTCAACGGTGAGTCGTATGATAACGTTACTACAAAACTCTGAGCATCGAACGGAAGGAGAAATGCGGTCAGAATAGATGTGCTATTAGTGATCAGGATCAAATGCGTGTCGTGAATGCGTTTAAGTGGAATCCCAAAGCTTCGATCATGCCTTGACCTACCCCGCATGGGGATGCTTGGTAAAAGTTTGTATTCCTGTTTTGAAATACTACCTCACAATGCCCTCCGCTCAATTTCAAAATTACTTCAATTCAATTTTCACCGCCTGCCGTGAGCTAACGGAACTATCAATACTTTCTCTTAACAACTTTGTTCTAGCAAACATTGCTGTCTACTCCTAGAGTCTCATGGTGATGAGAAATTATTTCCTTCTCAAAACAACATCATCACAGAAATTTAAGATTCATTTGAATGAGAGGAGAGGGATCTCGAACCACCATTTCTTGCTTCCAAAAAACTCCACACGGAAAATTTGGATCCATTTGTTTGATTAGTTCTTGAGTTATGTAGAAACTTCTGATTCATTCGAATGGAAGCATCCCCTTTCAGAGAGGGGATTGGTCTCAAACCATCATTAAACAATTTTTTGTCTTAAAAAACTTCCACATTTCAAATTTGGTACCATTTGCTTGATTGGTTCTTGAGTTATGCAGATATTTGTGTTTCATTTCTATGGGAGTATCCCTCTACAGAGATGGAAGGGGTCTCTTTCTCTATAATAAAAACCGTCCCCGGCTCCAAAAACCCCTGATTACAGAATTTCACGCTGATCAGTTCAGTTTATAAGGTTCAGACAGACAGACAGACAGACAGAAATTATTTTTTAGACATATACTAGCTGAACCCGAGCTTTGCTACGCTTACAACTAAATGAATGAAAATATAATAGAACTGGCGCTCTTATGTATTTTTAGGAGTGAGTTTTGTTAAAATATTATCGTGTATTTATATTCGTTTTCCTATATTAGTAATTTATGCAAAATTAAACGTAGGTGTGTATTTTAAATTATACTCTTAGATCTTTAGCTTCTACCGTGTTTTTTTCTGTGTAGAAGAATTTCATTGACAAAACATGCTGCTTTCCCCACGAAATACACATCTTGTGTTTTAGTTGCCTGGAAAATTCTCATGTTTTTTTTATTATGAGCCTCACCCCTCCCTCTGGAGAGAGGAGTCTCGAACGACCATGGAAAACAAATCCTGCCTCCAAATATATCCCATATACCAAAATTGGTACCATTTACTTGATTAAATCTCGAGTTATGCAGAAATTTGGGTTTCATTAGTATGAGAGCCAAGCGGGGTCTCCAACTACCATAGAAACATTTCTTGCCTTCTAAAACCTCAACATGCCAAATATGGTTCCATTTTTTTGATTAGTTCTCGAGATATACAAAAACATTCCGTTTCATTTGTAAGAGAGCCATCCTTTCCTGATATGGGAGGGGTCTCAGACTATCATAGAAACCAGAGATCGAAATTCTCACGCAGCTAGGTGAAAACCATGCTCTCCGTCAAACAGGTTGTCGATGAGTAGCGAACCGTTCACATTTTCATCTCTCCTTTTTCGTCGATAATTTATTATCCTCTCTCTCTCATATCCGAATATATCTCTCTGCAAAATTCAACGAAAATATTTTCTCATGTCACATTTTTCACTGAAAACATGCCACCTAGATCGTATACGAGGAGCAAAAACCGAAAATAAAGCCAAGTCGGTACACACTGGTACCGCCGTAGATAAAAAACTTTTGAAATAAAATGCATCCACCGACGTGTCGTTTCCCATGCCCCAAATGAAGATGTTGCTGATGATATTGAAGGTCAATAATACAGTGAAAAATAAATATCGGCATATAGGATTCACTGAAAAAAAATAAATGCTCACGAAAATTCTCATTCTCATCTGTTTCTCCAAGCGAGTGAAAAAGGACGTTTATCTTCTCAAGCAGGTGAAAATTTCGGTCTCTACTAGAAACATTTCTTGTCTCCAAAAACCCCCAAATGGCAAATCAGGCCAGAGATGGGAGGGATCTCAAACTGTCATAAGAACCTTCCCCGGCCCCAAAACCCCTGCATACAAAATTTCACGCCGATCGGTTCTGTTGTTTTGGATTCTATATGGTTGAGACAGACAGGCAGACAGAAATCCATTTTTTTATATATAGACTAGCTGAACCCATTGCAAGCCTTGCTACGCGTACAACTAAATGAATGAAAAATGAATAGAACTGGCGCGTTTATAAATATTTTTTTCCAAATGATTTTCTTTCAAGTATTTTCGTTTGCTTATGTGTGTAATTTCTGCAATAAAAAACGAAGGCTTCTGTTTTTTATTCAACTTTTGGTTGGTTTCTACCGGTGTTTCCTTCAGTGTAGATGCATTTCAAAGACATAGATTAACTTCTTGTGCATAATTTAGCACTGGGAGTAACTGAAACATTCCCCAACTAACAAGGGGTTCAAAATTCTATCCTATCCTGCAGCCTACCCTAGAAATACATATTTTGTGTTTGTGTTGCATGGATAATTCTTATGTTTGGTTCAAATTGTTGTTTTTTTTGTATGAGGAGGGATCTCGAACTATCATAAGATTCTTTCCCGGCCCCAAAAACCCCTGCATAAAAATTTGAATAGCTGTAGGGATAGTTCTCAGGTTTGGTTGAAAATTGTGTTTCATTTGTATGGAAGCCCCCTTTTTCAGAAAGAAGAGGGGTCTCGAGCCACCATTAAAACATTTCTCGCTTTGTATAACTCGCCCATGCTAAAAATCTGTTTCATTTGCATGACAGTCATCCCTTCATTATTGGGGAGGGGTCTTTAATCACCATATAATCATTTTTTACCTCTGAAAGTCGAGCACTCGACACTGAAGAAGTCTATAAGTAGCAGACGAAATAGGCCTATATGTCAAAAGATAAGCTCATAGTGGAATTAAATGGAATTTGCTCGCGACTACTAGCGAAAATTTAAAAAAGTGTTTCAAGGTTTAATTTTTTATTTTTTTAAAAAGTGATCAAATGAAGTGTTAAATTTTAAATTCTCCTAGTTTCCCAATCACAATCGTTCTACTAATACGCTCAAAAAAGTTAAAAAAAATATAGTGTTTAAAAAAAGTGAAACCCCCACATGCCAAATTTGGTTCCATTTGATTGATTAGTTCCTTGAATTATGCTGAAATTTGTGATTCATTTGTATGGGAGCCCCCCTTTCAGAGGGTGGAGGGGTCTCGAACTATCTTTAGACCTTTTCCCGGGCCCAAAAACCCTATATACAAATTTGCATAGCAGTAGGGATAGTGGTGTTTCATTCGTATGGGTCCCCCCTTTCCAGAGAGAGGAGGGTTCCTGAATAGCTATAAAAAATATTACTTGCCTACAAAAACTCGCCCAAGCCAAATTTGATTCCATTTGCTTGATTAGTTTTCGAGTTATGCAAAAATGTGTGTTTCATTTGTATGGGAGCCTCCCTCTGTAGAGACTGGAGGGGTCTCAAACCACCATGAACATGTTTTTTGCCTTCCAAAATCTCCACATAACAAATGTTGGTGCCATTTGCTAAATTAGCACTCGACTTATGCAGAAATTTGTGTTTCTTTTGTATGGGACCCTCCCCCCCTCTCTCAGTTCTAGAGGGCAAAGAAGTCTCGAACCAACATCGGAATATTTCTCTCTTTTGAAAACCTCCGCATGGCAAATTTGATTCCATTTGCTTAATAAGTTCTCGAGGTTATGCAGAAATTTGTGTTTTATTTGTATGAAAAGGAGGGGTCTCAAGTCACCTTAGATATATGATTTACGTTCATAAAACCTCCACCTGCTAAATTTGGTTCCATTTGCTTGATTTGTTCGCGAGTTATGCAGAAATTTGTATTTAATTTTTATGGGAGCCCCCCTCTTCCAAAAATAGTAGGGGTCTCACACAACCATAGAAACATTTTCTGCCTTAAAAAACTCCACTTGCCAAATTTGGTTCCATTTTAATAATTATATCTAGAATTATGCAGAAATTTGTGTCCCATTTGTATGGAAAGCCAAACCCCCCCCACCTCCTTTCAGAAGACGGAGGGGTTTTAAACCACAATTGAATCATTTTTGCTTTCATTTATTGGATTAGTTCTCGAGTTATGCAGTAATTTGTGTTTCATTCACATGGGAGTCCCCCCAACCTTTTTTTTTAAGGGGAGGGGTATCGAGTCACCTACGAAACATTTCTTGCCTTCAAAAACCTCCACCTGCCAAATATGTTTCCATTTGGTTGGTTACTTCTCGAGTAATGCAGAAACTTGTATTTCATTTGAATGAAACCCCCCCCTTTCTGAATGGGGAGGGGTTTCAAACCCCCTCTGAAACATTTCTTGCCTTCAAAAATTTCTACATGCCAATCCATTTGCTTGATTGGTTATCGAGTTATGCAGAAATTTGTGTTTCATTTGTATGGGAGCCCTCTTCACAGAGATGGGAGAGTCTCTTAATATCATGAGAACTTTCTCCGGCTCCAAAAATCCCTTCATACAAATTTTCACGCCCATCAGTTCAGTAGTCTCCGAATCTTTAAGGTTCAGACACACAAAAATTCATCTTTATATATAGATAGATAGATAAGAAGCAGTTGATTTAGATGCATATTAATGCTTCTTCCCGCCGAGCCGATTTTCCATCTTCTATTTGAAATTATTGGTACCATTTGCTTTCTTCTTAGTTTCGAAGAATTTCCGCTTAACTAGAGCCCAGTACTTCTCTGTTGGGTGAAGTTCTGGACAGTTTGGTGGATTGGCTGTTCTTGGCAAGTATTTGACCTCTTTTACCTTATACTATTTTAGGATGGATTTCGAATAGTGACAAGAATCCAAATTAAGACAAACCAGAGCTGAAGAGCCGTGGCTTCTGATAAACGGTAGTAACCGCTTTTGCAGCCATCTTTTCTCGCACACATCCTTATTGATAGTGCTGGTAGAGACGAAACTTTTAGATTTTCGACCACAACGTCATATGGCCTGCCAAATCAAATACTTCGTCGAGAATTTGGACACCTTTTTTGCCCGGAAATGCTTGGCAACGGCGTTCTTTTGCATTGCTGTATAAAAAAAGTCAGACCCTGAAGCTATTTAAAGTCTTCGAGTACGTATGTTTCGTCGTCCATTTTGAAAAAAAGAAAATGTTTTCAAAAAATTGGTGTCAAGCACCTTAGCTCGACTTTTTGCTGTGAAATATCATCACAGTTGGGCACCTTTTTCACTTTGTACGTCTTCAGTCATTGCCTCTGCTTTACTTTTTGTACGTATGATTTCGACTTCGCATCTTTGCGAGCGCCACATTTCGCACAGAAAGATTAGGATTTTTCTCAATAATGGCTACCAACTTCTTGTCCATTTATCGGGAGCATCGATTTGTTCCACTTCTAACCTTCCGAACCACAGTCAAGCGCTGATCAAATCAGTTGCTTACACAAAACACGGTACTTTACGGTACTTTTTGTCTCTTGGCATGGTCGCGTCCCGATAAATTCGGATTTTGCTACCGTTCACACAAAATGCGTTTGCGCACTTCAACTTGATTCGACGCCATTTTACTGAATGTAACAAGAATGTAAACATGTTGTACCGCGAAATTAAGTGGAGAGTTTTAGCTGTCATTAATAATTCAAAATCTACACTGCAAGAAAAGTGTCCAAAATTTAACGTAGATAGGCTTTATATCCTGAGAGTTTCAAAAATATCCAACATAATATTAATTTTTAGTATTCATTTTTGTTTGTTGCATTTTTTTCGAGTACAATCTTTAGGATTGAGCGTTTCATTAATGCGTAAAATACAAAATACATGAGAAGAAGAGGTTCACTTAAAGGCAATGTTAGCCTCCCACCACGAATTCAGATTAACGGTGATTAAATCGAACCCTTTCCCTATTTGCGGGCTCATTAGTGATTTACGATTCAGCAGAGAGATACGAAGACGCATAATGGCTGCTAGTCGCGCCCTTGGTGTCTTTGAATGAAGGGTGTTGTGTACCATCTACGGTGAAGTGCAGGTCTTCTATCTGCATGGACGAGGCGAATGAACTACGAATTGTATCAGTTGTCGGGAGAACGTCGTTAACTCCGCAGAAAAACGGTAGACTACGGTGGGCTGGTCATCTCGAAAGAATGTCCGACGACAGCCCAGTCAAACAGATTCTCGAAAAAGATCCGACGGGTACACAACGAAGGAGAGGTACGCAACGGAGAGACCGAATCGAATGGAGACAACTTCTATGTACAGCAGAGGCCATCCGGTCTTGGCCTAGTTGGTAAGTCAAGTATGAAACTTCAGTAAACAGTGTGATTGTTTGTTGGGCAGTCCAGGGTATTGCGTGCCTCCGGGCAAAAAGTGAATGTCAAAATCAAAATGGCGGCATTTCTCGGCATGCTCACAGCTATAAAGAAGTAGTTTTCAGGGTTTTTGGATGTACGATTTAATGATATGCGTCAAGTTATAATTTACTAAATGATGATCATTATACCCG
>JASCZW010016329.1:0-18898 GCA_034211315.2 Aedes japonicus | reverse complement strand
GCCGCAGAAAGCCAGTTTGCCTTGAACTGCTGTTCGTCCTTAGCAGTTTTCTTGGTCTTCTTTAGGTTCCGCTTGACAATAGCCCAGTATTTCTCAATTGGGTGGAGCTCTGGCGTGTTGGGAGGATTCTTGTCCCTGGGAACCACCTGCACGTTGTTGGCGGCGTACCACTCCATGGCCTTTTTACCGTAATGGCAAGATGCCAAATCCGGCCAAAACAGTACGGAACAACCGTGTTTCTTCAGGAAAGGCAGCAGACGTTTATTCAAACACTCTTTCACGTAAATTTCTTGGTTGACAGTCCCGGAAGCTATGAAAATGCTGCTTTTCAAGCCACAGGTACAGATGGCTTGCCAAACCAGATATTTCTTTGCGAACTTTGACAGTTTCGTGTGCTTGAAAATATCTGCTACCTTTCCCCTTCCTTTTGCCGTATAAAACTCCTGTCCCGGAAGCTGCTTGTAGTCGGCTTTGACGTAGGTTTCGTCGTCCATTACCACGCAGTCAAACTTCGTCAGCATCGTCGTGTACAGCCTCCGGGATCGCGCTTTGGCCGTCTATTTGTTTATCATCGCGATTTGGAGTCACTACCTTCTTGTAAGTCGATAGTCCGGCTCGTTTTTTGGCTCGATGCACGGTTGTAGACGATACACCCAGCTTATTTGCGGCATCTCGGAGAGATAGGTTAGGGTTTCGCTTCCGGCAACTCTCTTTGTCGTCTCAGCGGCTTCCGGTTTTCGATTTCCCCCCGATCCAGACTTCCTGGCTGTCGACAAACGTTCCCCAAACACTTTAATTACATTTGTAACGGTTGATTTGGCAACTTTTAGCGATTTTGCCAACTTTGCGTGCGAGTAGCTCGGATTTTCGCGATGCGCGAGCAAAATTTTGATACGCTGCTCTTCTTGCTTGGACGGCATTTTGACAACTGAAGAGTGAATTCCAAAATCAAAATAGGAGCAACATTCTACACACACACACCTTCAAAATGAGGGGTGTTCAGGTTTTTTAAATGCAAAATTGAAAGAAATACGTCAAGTTGATATTGACCAAATTTTGACCGTATCGCCCTTTAGAATTGGTTCAATGTGCTTAGGCTGTGTAAGTTTCACTAGCAGATGCGCAATCGTTGCGAAGATGGAGTCGGAAGAACAGCAACGACGCAAAGAAAATTTGCGCACGTACCTTGAAAATCTGGATCTTTCTCATCATGCCATCAGCAGGAAGCGGGGAGTGGTACATTCTACGGTGTCTCGTGTTTTAAATCGGTACCACGATCGAAAAGAAAAAAAGTGGCAAAAATGGATCTCCGTATAATGTTAAGGATCACAAGCGGGTAGTTCAAGCTTTCAAGAGGAATCTCAACAAACTTTCATACAAGATGCAAAAAAACGTGAAGGACTACACACGTACAAAGTGGAAAAAGGCACCTAATCCCGCTGAACGGCAGAATACGGTAGGTAAAACACGTGCACGGAAGCTCTACACCCAGATGTTGACGAAACCACATTGCCTCATTAGGGATGATGAGACGTATGTAAGAGCAAACTGGTCAATGGGCAGGTATTCCTAAAAAATGCCTCCAAAAGCGTCTTCTTCCTCTTCTTAGTTCACACAATAGTCCTACGATTTTCAGGCCGGATTTAGCCTCATGCCATAACTCGTATGAGGTTTTGGAGTGGTACAAGTCTAAGGAGGTCAATTTCGTGCCGAAGCATCTCAACCCCCAGAACGCACCGGAACTGCGACCAATTGAAAAGTACTGGGCCCTCATGAAGCAGGCACTTTAGAAGCATCATAAGGAAGTGAAATCGGAGGAAGATATGAAGAAAAAATAGAATGTCACGCAAAAAAAGTTGGTCCAAATGTCGTACAGGACCTCATGAGTATTTTAAAGAAGAAGGTTCGTGCATTTGGATATGGAATTGAAAATGAATAAATCAAACATGGAAAATATTTACAACATGTTTTGTTTTACTCCCTGAAAGTTTGAAGATGATTGGTTGAACGGGTGAATTTTGCCGAATATTTGTGTGTGCCGCCATTTGATTCCGTACACCGTTTACACGAGAAATCAATAAATTATAAACGGTTAAAAGCTGACCATTCCAGTGACGCTTCTAATTTAAGATTTCCCTATTTGCACCCCCATATGTTGCCAAAGGACGTCTTGTTGTAGAAGGTATATCATAAGCGATTAATTTTTAAAATATTTCAATCTTTCCAAATCCCGGCCATCCACCCTACTATCAATGTCAAAATCCCACTTCTCACTAATCAAGATTAAAAATTCTAATTTGAGTAAACACCAAATTTGCCAAACAAACCCCCGCTGCGTGCTGAACGTCTCGGCCACCATTCCAGCCGGATCGATTTTCACCCTCGCACTCACTGTGTAATTCCGAATTCAATATTTTTATTTGCTTTGTCTCGTTATCACCCCTTTTTTCCAGCCGCAATGAGTCGTTCGGTGCTAAACGACCGAACGACGAGCCACGTCAGCGCGCAGCATAGTGGTTTGAATCGTTTGAAAATGCCTTCTGCATCCTCCTGTCAACGGCCACAGTCAAGTCACCCCACGAGAAACACTGGCACACGAGGAGTTATGTTCGATTAAAAAATAATTTCATCCGTCATTCAACACACCAACATCCGTCCGCCCTGGTTTTTCCCACTTGCACTGTTTTGGTGATTGTATTCGACGCCGCTGATGCCGAAGGAAGCCGTGAAGGGATCTATTAGTGAGTGACGCCAATGCGATGGCAGACTCCCTCAACCTTCCCTTAACTTACACATCGATTCAGCCGGTGAGCCACTCCGGATGGGGAGATAAAGATGATGAACGCGTCCATGTGATGCACGACTCCTGGACCGAGGGGTGTCAGGATGAGGGTGTCTCGAAATGATTCACAATCTAGGAGAGTGCTAAGTTCGATTGATTGTGGAGTTTAAGTTCATTTGAAGTAAAACGAAGTCTTCCGAATGTGGGATAAGAACTTGATTTTGAGGAGGAGCAGAGCATGTTCTCCAAGCGGGCAGCAATTAGTGCCGATTCCGAAACATCAACAATCCCATTTAGCGACAATCATGAATACAAATCAACTTCCTCCTGGCTTTGTGCAAATTTCCTCCAACACGCATACGGGGGGAAAACCACTCATCTGAACTTTGAAATTTGTTAACGAGGTTTTTTTTGTCTCGTCTGCTTTCATGTTCAATAGGAAAGCATAGGTACGTGACGTTTGCAAACACTGAATTTTTTGGTTTGGTGTACAGGAAGTCAACAGGATCACAAAGTTATTACGTTCGTTGGGAGTGGACGCAAAAAAGGATGACTGATTTTTCTGAAATTGTTTTCTTGCCCTGTTTTGAGGACAGGGTGCAGGGTGCTCGGATTAATTGCAGCACAGCTCTTTACATTTGGTTGAAGCTCGGTTCACTTAAAATCTTGACGCACTGCTTATTTGAAATGGATGAGTCGCTGCGCACCTCCTTTCTGCGGGACGTGAAATAGCCGGTCTGCTGTCAGTAATTGTCACCGAATGTCAGGTAACCAAGAGACCGTCTTCCAAAAGGGCCAGGATCTTGTATATGGCTGCTTGGTGGGTTCCTTCTGACACAAAGTGCAGCACAATGACTTTTTCGCTCCGGAGTGGAGCCGGCGGTAATTACAAATAATCTAACGTAGTCGCTTCACTGTTTTACCATGGCTGCCGTAAACAATCTAATAGAATTGTCATTTTTTTTCTGTTTATTGCCTTCTTATATTTACTAACTATTCATCGCAGAGCCCACCACCAGACGGTAGTATAATCGCATCGCTGAGCTATGTCTCTATTATTAATGCAAGCGTTAGAAGACGAACAGAATGTCCAAAAGATGATGCGAGGTATATAGCATAGCATAGCATAGCATTTTCCGACCATACATACTCCTGGGTTGGCTGTTGAAGAGACGATGGGAGCGCCAGAAGAGTTGCCTTGGGTATGATAGGCTCTTCATCCATCGATCTCTTTCCTCAACATCTGACCAGGTCCTTATGATCAGCGAGGGATGGAAGAGAAGTGTTGATTAGATGTCTACTTAAGAAGATGCTGAGAACTCATGCTACCTTCATAGATATCTGGAGTTGCAAGCTGTATGGTATTGTGCGGGAGGCTTGCATTGGCGAGAAAGCATATGTATATAGGTCGTTGAAAGTGCCGAAGCCATGAAAGTTAAGGCAAACATACTTTTGCATATAAAAACAAATAAATGATACATTAAAAACTTAAAATCGTTCCGCAAAAAACGCAATCATGACCCATAAAACTCTGGTCAATATCCATAATAAAATGGATATGATCCATAAGATTTATCAATGTGATCCATAATTTATACAAAATTTAGCAATAAAATGTCAAAAATGCACCGTTATATATCTAGGGTATGATCAATAAAATTGTACGGATTACCCATAAACATATAGCGAATGTTCCATAAAAGGTTCAATATCATTCCTTAAAGTTGTAAAATTGATCCACAGAATGTAACATTTGTGCACTCAAATACGTTCACATGATTCATAAATTATTGAAAATGTTCCATAAATAAATTGTCTATGATCCATAAAACAATGAATAATAATCTATAAACTCATATAAATGATCCGTAGCAAATTATTCTTATAGAAAATTTTCTCAGCTACAATTTTTCCAAACATTGGTTTTCAAACATCAAACAGCTCCTCAGTTAGACACACTATATTGTACAATGTGACATAATAGCCCCGATTTGTTATGCTGTACTCCAAGAAATATCAATGATGCCTGCTGAGCAGTTGAGGATTGAAGAACTAAGGAAGTAGAAAGCGGCCGAAGTTTCCGATATCGTCTTCAATTTAACGACTGATTCAAGCATTTGCCCGGTATAATGCAAACGGAGGATGTTTTTTATAGTTAGGTCCGACGAGCGATAGCGAGTTGGACGGCAAGCGTTTGCCCGGCATAATTTTATAAAAAAAATCTTAAATAACAGTTTGATCAAGCCTTAAATTTGACATGTAGAGTAACTGTCCCCATATTAATCTCATTGTTCCTTTTTTCATTCTACGATGAATCAAACAATTGGGCAGTTGAAGGATCGCTTTCGTTTTCTAATAATGTTTGCTTACTTTTAATAACAACAACAAACATTATTAACGAATCCTGTCACCTGTTCATTGTTTAATTTCAAGTAGGATGAATTGCAAAGTGATGAGATTAATATAAGAAAATCTTCCCTAGTTCTTTACATGTACTAGTTCTCTTTAACAAATTTATTGGGAAACATGTGTCGCAGTTGCGGTCGTAAACGAACATGCAATCGTGAAAGTAAATCAGCTCTCTGAAAAATTGAAAATCATCTAAAAAACAATCCTTCTTTAATAGCAATATTTGAGCCGCATAGCTAAAAAGACGGACATGTTAATAGATCTGAGTAGTAGCACAGTCAAGGATCGATTTCCCCGTAGCCAAAATTTAAAAAAATATAAACTCAACATTGTAATAATTCTGGCACTATTTATGGATCCTACATATTATTTTAAATGCCCAAAGTTTATTTCCTATGGGCCATATTTAGAAGCTTGTGGTAAATTTTTCAAAACTATCATGGATCATTGACGATTGGATCAATAATTTATTGATCATGTGTATATATTTAAGTTCACAAACGTTACATTCTAAGGATCAATTTTACAACTTTAAGGAATGATATTGAACCTTTTATGGAACATTTGCTTTATGTTTATGGGTAATCCGTACAATTCTATTGATCATACCCTAGATATATAACGGTACATTTTTGACATTTTATTGCTAAATTTTATATAAATTACGGATCACATTGATAAATGTTATGGATCATATCCATTTTATTATGGATATTGACCAGAGTTTAATGGGTCATAAATACGTTTTTTATGGAATGAATTTCAATTTTTAATGGATCATTTCTTCAGTTTAAAGGTGCAAACTTAGGGCTGCCGAAAGTTAACGCACTCCTTTATTGTCCGCTTTCCTGGGCATGTGTTACAGCGTTTCCTACTTGCAGTCAAGCTCCAAATACAAGAGTGTTGTGCCTTTTCTTGTGTGAGACCTTGTCTGCCTTTTGGAACATGAGCACTAATACCAAGTAGCACACTTCGATCATAATTAGTTGCAGAAACTTGATTATGACTAAAACAAGTCACATTTATGCTATCACAACCGAATGGCAACAAGTGTGCTACTAGGGATTCTTGGCCTAGCCTTATGGCTTATGGATAAGGTGCCGCTTTTTGAAAACAGAAGAACGACGCGCTGACACAAGGTCAAACGCACAAACACTCGCATTCCCTCGCAAAACCCCCTACACAAAAACGCGTTTGTATGCGTGCAGCAGTGAACAATCGTATGAAGACTGTGAAGAAAAATATTATCTGTCCGTTATTACCATCACTCCGACGAACAGTAATCAACTACGACATGCAAAATCGATTCCAAGCTCAATTGTTTTGCAACCATCATGTGTTAATGAAGTAGTGCTGTTGATCCATAATTTAGAGACAAAAAAGAGCCCTGGTCTTGATCTTATACCAGCATAAATAATAAAAATTAACGTAGATACTTTCTCTAGGATTTTATCTGATTGTTTCAACTTTAATATTGACAAAGGTGTTTACTCCGAATGTCTTAAAACTGCGAAAGTAACTCCTATATTTAAGTCAAGGGATGCCACAAAACCGGATAACTATCGACTTACATCGACTATTTCAGTTTTCAAGAAGATAGGGTAAGGGGATGTATTGTAAGCCTAGCTCCTCCTAGGCCTATGTATCAAGCGTGTCATTAATTAAGCGATAATCAACAAAATCATGTTGCTTTTAGGATGACCGATGTAATCCGGAGCAATTGAGACAATATTAATCAATAGTTATACACTTCTGCGTATTTTGGATTTCTTGAACTTTTGGGGCGTCTTGATTTCACTGGTTAAGCTGAGCACATGACCTACCCAATTTGGCGCCTATAAACCGACATTATCCACCGACATCCATATCCCTTCGAATGTTGCTGACTTTATAAAAAGAGTTGTGTAACTTTTGGTGATACATGTCGTATCCCAATGTCCTATCCCAAGTAACAAATTCACTTTTAAGGTACACTTGAAGAAGTTTTCAAGACTCATTTGAGAAAACCAGGCATAAAACTAGGTATTCTACATAACATCGATAAAACAGCCATAAAACCCTCATAAGTTCCAAAAGGCCCAAACTACAGAAGGTTCTCAAGACTATTTCCCAAGGTTCACTTAAAACTTGAAAGCTTTATCGGTACATACTTGTGATGACATTCAAGACATGCTAAAAACTATGATAAAACTACCACACGATTGGATAGTCTTATGATTTTTCTCTTCAAGAACACTTCCAGTCCGTCACAAATATGTTTCGATGATTACATTTTTCGACTCGTTCGTTTTTCAATGGTTTTATCTAAAACTACCATAAAACTCAAATTAAACTTATATTTCTTGCACAAGACTAACAAGATTTTTGAGGAGCGCGATAAATTCATCTTTATTTGTTTTATTCTTGAAAAAGTTGAGTTACGCTCGAATAAAACTTGTTTGAATTGCACAAGGGTAACAAATCTTTCGTAAGATAGCCATAAAATCAGTATGAAGAAGGTCCATGGCCACTTGAGGCCCCACGGGAACCTGTTCCGGATTTACCGGTCCAAGGACAAATCATCAGATAGCTACAAAATGTTGAGAAATATCCTACTGGAGAAATTTCATGAATTTTGATACCAATATTGCTAGGGTTTCTTTTAAAATATGTTCATGGCCACTCGAGGCCCCACGGGAACCTGTTACAGAATGGCCGTTGCAGGAACAAGTCGGCATATTGCCCAAAATGGAATAGAAATGGTTTCTTGGAATTATTCCATAGATTTTGACATCCATTTCCGGAAATTTAATAGTTCTTTCCAAATAGTGCCTCCGTACCGGACCACAGCCCCGGTAACCCGGATTTACGGGAACCAGATGAATTCAAATGGTCTTTGTTGATAATGTCCCTGAAGGCAATGCATTGAGTGCAATACAATGAGTTTTGGAATCTAACAATGCAATGAGTTTTGGAATCTAACAGTGCCAAAAGAATTAAAATCAGTTATAATCATTTGAATTTGGTGGGTACCCGGGTACCCTGTCGATCACTTAAAGGTGTGTTTTTTGTCGATCACATAAGGGTGAATTAACATAACTGGCTGTTGGACAGCGGTTCGGGAGGTGGCCGGAATGGTCGTGATCTCAGTTCTTCTACTTTTCTGCTTTTCACCACTTTCAGCTATTCACCAGAAAAAAACACTTACAAACTTTATTTTGAAACCCAAATAGTTTTTATTTGTGGGGACAAAATCCGAACTGCATAGTTTGGTGGATCGAGAACTAGTAATTTTATTTTTGCAATGGTTTTGTTTTTAAGCCTAACAGCTGATTTTCTAACGTTGTATGCGTGCCAACAGCCAACAGCCGAAAGCAATATAAAATTTACTCTTGTCAGAGATGGATTCTGCAACTGACGTTATTGCTGTTACACAACACTGGCATTCTCTTATTGGCTCTGTTTTATCTCACTAAACTTGTAGAAAATCAAATATATGATTTTCAGATAACCACGAAAAGTCCTTTCTAGTGTTCCAAATTTGAATATGGGAGGTAACACCGTGGAGAAAGTAGAGTCATTCAAATATCTGGGAGCTCATATGGATTGTACTTTGTCTTGGGATGCTCACATTAAAGAAATGGCAAAAGGGTATATGCATCATAAGATTGGACAAATTTTCCTTAACAAATTGAAAAATGCTCCCTAAAATTGCTCGTTAAATTCAACAAAATATAACCATAAAGTATATGAAATGTTCCATAGACATGTGAAAACAGCTCCATAGAATAATGAAAATTGAGCATTGAAACCCGGATATGTTAATTAATGATAGATGCAATGCTAAATATATCATGTATAATCTGACAATGGTTTACTTGAAAAGTAACCTTAAGCATCAATTAGTGTACCATACGGATGATGAAAAGTACCTTGATCTTGTATGGTACATTAATTGAAGCTTAAGGTTACTTTTCAACTGGATCACTGTCAGATTGTACATAATATATTTCGCATTGTATCTAACATTAATGAACATATCCGGGTTTTCAATGCTCAATTTTAATTATTCTATGGAACTATTGTCACATGTTTATGGAACATTTCTATATTTTATGGTTATATTTGTTGAGTTAAAAAGCAATACATTTTATTTTAGGGAGCGTTTTTCTAATTGAATAATTTATCAATCTTATGATGCATTAAACTGCCTTAAGAAATTGTGAAGAAAGCTTCTTTATTGTGTGTAATTTTGAAACGTGTGAACCGTCTTCTTAATCGAAAAGCTTTACTTATGTTTTATTTTGCACGCATACACTCCCAGTTGAGTTATTTGATTGTTGCATGGGAAGAACTTGCAAATCTATGCTTAAAACACTTCAAATACTACAAAATCGATGCATTAAAATCATTTATAACCTACCATGTCTGTTTCCAATAGCTCGTTTGTATGTAGAACTTTCCCATAAAACATTGCCTGTCCTTGACTTGTGTGAAGAGCAAACATTACTCCTAACACACAATGTACTACATAATACATCAAGTATCAACAATTCAAATGTTAGCTTGTCAACACGGTTACACAACACCAGACAAATAAATCATCTCTCACGGCCCCGTGCGTACTCGAACTATGGTCAGAGACGGTTCAATTTTGTATATCCAACCAGATATAACATTCTGTCAAGAGATATACAGACGATAAACAATCGTATATTATTCAGGTCAAGAATTAAACGTTATATACTAAGCCAAATACCCGTACAATTTATTTTTATTCGTTTTGTTCTACAACTGTGCTTCTCTAATAGGATGCTTCATCCACTAGAAGCACAAAATGGTTTTGTTAGTGTAAGTCTCTCAGTTCTAGTTTTTAAATGAATACATTGGCAGCTATTTTATTCCTGTTTTATTCTTTTTTTCACCCAAAGCTGCGTTCTGAGTTTCCACTACCAAGGGGCTCAATAAAGAACCTATCGGTGTGGGGGAGAGCGGAGAGTCACTTAAAAGAAAATTAAACTTGAACGGTCATTATTTACAGAAAAGATTACACTCTCTCTCCTAGACAAGATTTGCGCACGTAGTCACCGGAAGAACGAAAATAGCATCGTATCTCAAACTTAACTCCTCCAAACTATCAACATCGTAGCTACCTTTTCGTTTTCTTCAGAATCTCCACCTGTTCCGGCGTATATTTGGTCAATATGTCCTCCTCCGTTGCCATTCTTGGCTCAACCGTCATGCATCTGTCTACCAAACTCAACTTCTGGCATCGCTCTAGGGTTGAGAAAATTTTCGAATTCCCGATATCCCACAGACGTCGATCTTCGGTTAACTGCTCGTCGTTAACCAGGTCCATCTGGTCACGGACCAGTTGCATTCCCGACATGGCATTGCTGTACTGAACCTCTTTCGACTTTGACCAAATCACCGCTCCAGCCGGCCCTCCTAGTTCATATTGGCAGGACATTTTCAGCTTATTCTTCTGGCTCACTTCTGCAGTACGGGCAAAAAAAATTATATGCTTGACGGAGGCTGACTACCGTGCTGTTGGCGCTCAAGAAACAAGCCGCTGAAGGTGATTCTGCGTGGCCTTCCGGAATTCACTCCGGAGACAATAGTTCATGAGCTACAAGCGGTAGCTCTGAAACCAGTGAAAGTGTTCCCGGTGAGACGTCAACAACAGGGAAATCATCGGGACCAACTCTATCTGGTTCAGTAAGAGCTGTGGAAAATATGGCCCTCTTCAACGTCATTGTCGAGTGGGACCTTAATCACCCGAGACAGCGCGACGTAACGCAGTGTGGCAACTGCCTTGTGTTCGGCCACGGAACTCGAAACTGCCACATGAAACCACGTTGCGGCAAGTGTGCCGGAGCACACACTACCATGGATTGCGCACCAATGGATGAAGGTACCCCACCAAAGTGCGCCAACTGTGGCGCTAATCACGAAGGTAACAACCGAACCTGTCCCAAACGTGCGGAGTTTCTGGCGATCCGCAAGCAGGCGTCCACTAAGTCCCGGTCTGGTCAACGCCGTCCGCCACCTCGAATGGATGAAGAGACTTTCCTGACGCTCCGGTAACAGGTAACAGGCCAAATTTATGCCGATCCCATTAATCACCGCCAAGCAAGCCTTCCATCAGCTCCGTTCAGCATCGATTCGCGGCAGCCGCCGCCGCCTCTAGCTACTCTCCAGGCTGGGGCAATCCGGGTTGCAGTACCTCCTACACAACCACCTGCCGATGAACAGTTCTACGACGCGGAGCAAATGGTCGGAGTTCGTCCAAGAGCTCTACCGCCAACTACGTTCCTGCCGCTCGAATGAGGAACAGCTAAAAGCCACCACATCCGTGACGATGAAGCTCCTGTGCAAGCATGGACCGTAAACGCACCATCAGCATTCTGAATTGGAATGCTTGTTCCATCCGGAACAAAACAATCGAGCTCAGTAACTTCCTTAACAGGGAAGGCCATCGACTTCGCCATCGTCACCGAAAGACATCTCAAGCTGGAACTTCCCAGGATACCGGATTATGCGACTTGATCGTAGCGGCGCTAGTGGAGGAGGAGTTGCGATCGCCCTGCGCTACAACATCAACTACCATCTGCCTGCGAGTTTTCGGCTACAGTCAATCGAAGCCAACGGAATCGAGGTCAAAACTGCCGTCGGCCCTATCACCATCATCGCGGCCTATTGTCCCAAGCAAGCCAGCACCGCTAACGGAACAACAACGGTCCTACGGAACGGCATTCGCACAGCGAACTCGGAAGCAGGAGCAATTTATCATCGCCGGCGACCTTACTTCGAAACACGAAACCTGGGGGACACCCGGCGCAATCGGAACGGAATAATTCTGCAGGAAGACCTGGAAGAGGGCCATTGCACCGTCATGGGCCCGGATACTCCCACCCAGTTGAGCAGATCCGGGGTCCATTCGACAATCGACATCCTCCTCACCAACATGGGGAATAACATCGCCCAGCCGATCGTACACCAGGAGCTCAGCCGATCGTACACCAGGAGCTCAGCTCGGACCACTATCCAGTGGTGGCCGAAGTTCCTCGGTCAACCGGCATCGTATCACCAGACGGAACTACCATCGCGCCAGTTGGGAGAAGTTCAGACAACACGTTGACAGCAACATCGACTTCAACATGCACCTTAAGTCGGTTGATGACATCGAACGACAGCTGCAGAACATCGAGCAAGCGATCTCCCAGGCCCGGGAGCAACATGTACCGGTGATAGATCAGGTGAGCAACTCTGTACCCATTGATAGACCCACTAAAGAACTGATACAATTGCGTAACGCCATCCGAAGCCAATACCAGCGAACTGATTTGCCAACGCTAAAAAGTCACTGTAATCGAGTGACGAAAATTATTAAGGCCAGAATGGTGGACCTTAAGAATAACAATTTTGCCGACAAGATCCGCTCTCTCCCAGATTGTGAAAAGCTGTTTTGGAAGTTGACAAAAAAATTTAAAACGAAACCAAGACCCATTCCACCATTGATCCCACTAGACAACAATGGCTCTAATGATCATTGATACCTCCTGTAGAAAAGGCTGATGAGATAAGTCAACACTTCGTCAGCTCCCACAATCTTGGACAAAACATCGTCAGTCCACATGAAGCTGCCGTTAGCGCGCTTATTACTAACATCCATCTAAGCCCCAACGACTTCACGGAGGAGTTGGAGATCTCAACTGACGAATTGTTGGCTTATATCAAATGCTCAAAGAACATGAAGGCCCCAGGTTTCGATAACATCTTGAACTTGGAGCTCAAGCAATTGAGCCCCCAGCGACTTAGCTTCTCCCCTTGTGATGGAAATCAGCTAAAGTCATCCCCAACCAGAAACCTGGAAAAGATCCTTCATGTTCCAAGAGCTGTTGGCCTTCTCTCAGGGTTATCAAGCTGTTTGAAAAAACAATCTACCGTCGGCTTCTTTCATCTGCCGACGAGCTTGCCGATGAACAATTTGGCTTCCGACGTGGTCGGTCGACAATTCAACAACATAATCGAGTCATTAACATCCTCAGACGGAACAAGTCTGTTTCGAAATCATCTGCCATGGCACTTCTCGACATCGAGAAGGCCTTTGATATGGTATAGCATGATGGCTTGGTGTACAAGCTGCATCGATACAATCTTCCCATCTTTCTAGTGAAGATAATTAAAAATGATCTGTCGGACCAGGACATTCCGTGTTTGGCTGCAAGGTGCAGTTTCCGATGCGCAAGAGATCTTCGCCGGCGTTCCGCAGGGGAAGTATACTAGGACCACGTCTGTTCAACCTTTTCACCTCGGACATATCCCTGCTTCCTGAAAATGGATCTCTATCGTTGTTTGTCGATGATACCGCAGTTGACCACAATGGTAGGGTAACAAGAGCGCTTACAGCTAAAGCTGCAGTGAAGCCTGAATGTTCTGTCGGAATGGACGATCTGTATCAACGCGGCGAGACCAGGTCATCCTCTTCCTACACTTCAAGTCTCCCAGACTTGTTTCGCCTGAGGATTGTAAAATTAGCCTAAACAACACAACGGTGGAATGGGCCAAATTAGCTGTCCATCTTGGCGTTATCATGGACAACAAGCTTATTTTCAGGAGCAGACCCATAGGTTGACAAAGCTGTCCAAAGTGTGACACGTTCTGCTGAAGCTACTGTGCCGATTGATCACCCAGAAGGTCTACATTATCCCTGAAAACAAGCTTGCTGTCTTCAAGCAAATCATACTTCCAGTCGTCGAGTACGGTATGCCAATCTGGGAGAGTTGCGCAAAAACACGCCACCTGAAGCTTCAGCGTGTTCAAAATAAGTTCCTCAGGATGATCCTGAGCAACCCTCCGAGGGCAAGAACATCTGAGGTCCACCGTCTGGCCGAGATAAAAATGCTCGACGATCGCTTTAGTGAGTCTATCAATCGGTACAGGGCACGCTGCCTGACGTCGGATCACCGGAATCTGGTTTCCCACCCCTAGGATTTTCAAATTGTAGTTGAAGTTGTAGATTAGGTAGGTTATCAAATTTTAAAACTAACAGCGCCCCAAGGGCCCTGAACTGTAAGGTTTTAACACATAAAGAACATCAGACATATAAAACCCTCCATGAAACATTCAAAAACTAAAGCTGAATGTGATCCACTGGGCTAAAACCTTCCTTAAAATTGTAAGTTAGTATGTAAGACAAATGGATGGAAATAAAAAGACAGATCAAGTTAAGTGTTATACAAGAAATTTCTGTTTCATTTGTGTAAGGGCCATCCCCTTCAGAGAGGGTCTCAAACTATCATAGAAAAAAAACTTACCTCAAAAATCCCAATAAGGAGTGTATCGAAAATAAGCCATCCACAAACTTTCTTTCAAATTATGTTGAAAACCGATATTTTATTCATACAAAAAATTGATCCTTTATTGTACGAGGTTAAACTTGAACATAATGAAGATCGGATGAAATTTAAGTTATTCCTTCACGAATTTTCGAACTTTGGATCGAATGCTCTTCATCAAGTTCCGGACAAGTGTTGCATCGCATTTTTTGGACGCTTGAGCCCAAATTTTTTTGAACTCCTGCATGTTCCCAGCTGCCTTACCAGTCTTCTTGAAGACCCTCTTCACGATTGCCCAGTAACGTTCGATGGGTCGAAGCTGAGGGCAATTTGGTGGATTGATATTTTTCTCAACGAAATCTATACCCTTTTCCGCAAGCCAATTGAGAGTGGTTTTGGCATAGTGAGCCGACGCTTAATCCGGCCAAAACAGTGGAGGTGTACTATGCTTCTTATATAAAGGCAACAATCTCTTCTGGAGACACTCAGATCGATAGATTTCCGCATTTATAGTTCCGGTAGTGTAAAAAATGGTTGACTTCAAACCACAGGAACATATTGCTTGCCATACCAGTACCTTTCGACCGAATTTCTCCACTTGAATCGACCTGTCCGCATCGCTCACATCCTCCCCAACGACGGCAGTAAAGTATTGTCGGACCTGGAAGGGTTTTGAGTCCTCCTTTACATAGGTCTCATCGTCCATCAAAACGCATGCATCCGGACGCTGCAAAAGACGCGAATACAATTTCCGGGCCCTTGTTGCTGCTCACTTCTTCTGTTCTGCACTTTGTTTCGAGATTTTCTGCTTCTTGTAGGTCTTCAGGTGGTTTCGCCTCTTGATACGCTGGATCATTCCGACACTCGTTCCTGCTTTTTGGCCAAATCACGTATTGACATTGATTTGTTCTTCATGATTAGAGATACCACTTTCTGCTCCAGTTTCGGGTTGGAAGAACCGGGTTTTCTGCCTCTTCCTGGTAGCTCATCCAAAGAATAGTGTTCCGAACTTATTAATGATGGTTTTAACACTCGCATGATGAATTCCAAACCACTTCCGCCAATTTTCGCATAGTAATACCCTTCTCACTTAGCCGTGTCCAGAACCTTAATTTTCACTTCATTTTCAATACGCGACATTTTGAAAACGCAGAATTTGAACCGCACAAACAAGTAACACAAAGAAAGCTGACAGTCAAACGCACAGCATGCAGTGTTCAGAGCATAAAAAACCATCACAAATACATGCGTACAACGCAAATGTATGTGGATAGCTTATATTCGATACATACTTCACCAAATTTGGTTCTAATTTCAGACAGGGAGGGAGTCACGAACCTTCTTAAGAACCTTTGCGGCCCGCATTCATATTTCCATAACAGTAGGAATAGTTCTCATGCTTTGTTAAATGTGTTCATTTGACGTACGCGGGCCTTTCTCCCCCCCTACCAGGAAGAGCAGGGTAGACAGGCCCATCGTAGAAACACATTGTTCCTCAAAATCCCACATGCCGAATATGGTTCCATTCCCTTGGATGACCGGTTATTGAGTTATGCAGAAAATCGGCTTCATTTGGCGCTGACCTCCCTTCCAGAAGGGAAGGGTCTCAAACCATCATTAAATATATTTGACTCTAAAACTCCGCATCACTAATTTGTTTTTTTGTTTGATTTTGTTTGAGTTCTCAAGTTATGCAGAAATTTGTGTTTTATTTGTATGGGAACCCCTTTTGTCAGAGAACTTCTAATATCATACGAACCTACAAAATTTCACGTCATTCGGTTCAGCAGTTTCCAATTCTATAAGGTTCAGACAGATAGACAGACAGAAATTCATGTTTATATATATATATATATATATATATATATATATATATATATATATATATATATATATATATATATATATATATATATATATATATATATATATATATATATATAAATATATATATAGATTCACCGCTGAACTACCATACGGCAGTATATAATCGCATCGCTGAACTTTGTCTCTATTTTTAAAGCAAGCGTTAAAAGGCGAATAAAATGTCCAAAAGTTGATGGGAGGTATATCAAGAAAAAATCTTATTTTCATCAATACCAAAACGAAAGAAGACTGCTGTTAGTATTTTCCTGCCTGCAACCTGCAACCTTAATGTTTACAGTTCAATTCCCTCAAAACAATCCCGAAATTAACCCTGATTTTTTGCGTCCAGACATTAAGTGAACCGAGCACACTTGCATTTTCAATTTGGTTTCAATTTGGGTTGCGAAACTTGTTTGCCAACTTTGCTCTGCCGCTACATTCAAATAAAATGGTCACGTGACATATATTCGATAGCGGGCACAAGCGCCACGTGTCCAATAGAAGATTATGTTGACACTCTGCTGCTGAACTTGATTAAAAATTACATCCTCTTTATTTTATTAGAATGGGTACCCGTCATTTTCGGAATAATTTATTTACGGTGTTCACTGTTCTGAATGAAATAATATTATGACTGCCGCCACTTTTTTCACTAACCAAGCGAAGAAATCGATTTCTCAGACCAGAATTGGGCAAGTAATGAAGGCTGTGATGTAAATTAGAAATGAAACCGAAGAACGTGGTTCTTTTCTGTGGGCTTACAGCGCAAACAATGAACCAGTATGAAATTATTATGCGTCATCATCTATTAAATTTCATGTTGATTATGCCCATGCATGACCCGCTGGATCAGAACATGAAATCAATCACCTGAAAGGTCATCGATCATTGCTTAGGGCTGTTTACTTTTGTAATATGAGACAACCATTCCCTTCCCGGATTGCTACAACAAGCTTCAACGGCTTTGTTTGTGACGGTGATAAATATTGACGCGATGGATGGGAGAAAACTTCAACCACAGCAGCAACACCACTCTTGCCACTGCTGCCCAGGTGCATCCCATTCGCGTTTTGTACCCATCATTAGGGATAGATGGGGCTGCGACCTAGCTTCTAGGTTTGACGAAAGCATTCAACAGCTCAGTTCGCCCGCTGCCGATTGGTATCATGATATATGACCACCGTATCTCGTTTATGATATTTACGCCCATCGATGGAAGAGTGATTGGTGATTTTAGTGCCATCGTCAAAAGTTGCCCGTGGGCACTGATGATGGGAAGGATCATACTTCAAAGGAGCCAGCGTGCTGCCGAAAAGGGGCAGGTGTGAAATTATCGACTGTTACCAAATTTTGGTGAGCAGTATCTGAAGCTCGGAACGTCGCTGGTAACTTATCACCGAAAACTGATCAATCGCGGTATAGCTGTGCTGATTAGAGCCAGCAAATACGACTCTGGTGTATAATTCGAAGATTTAGCATCGGTAGTCGATTATGCTGCAATCGCGTGTTTAACGTTTCACTGCATCTTTCATCTCGCCTGCTGGTTCACTCGACAGTGGTGAAACTTTTCACGCACTGGCGGACATTGACTGGTTTGAATTTCCAGTACTCACATAGCCTCGGGAGGCGACTAAATACTCCACTGGCGCAGTCAGCTGCTGGTGTGCCTGGCTGCTGACTGCCCGGACTAAGCAGCTCAGTCACTCACGAAGTACTGAGTGAGGATGACAGGGTAACATTGATGCGGTAACGCATGGTACCGTGGAAGATTGAATTGAATGGTCCATGATGGTTTTCCATGCTAGGTCTTTTCCGGATTCCGGTCCTACGCATGAGTGTGGGTTTGCATGTTCCCCACCGACTGCTGCTTTCTCCTGAAATCATTTCGCAATGGCCACGCTATTGTTGTGTTTATCTTGCTCGCCCCAGAACATGTGTGGTTGCTTTAGCTGATTGGATTGAATATAATTGCAGTTGGCATGAACACCCAAGGAAGCCGCAGTCGAAAGGGTGTCATTGAAATTCTCATGATAGATCTTCAATTTAGTAAGTCGAAATATAATAATCAAACGTTGTCGAACAAATTTTGATTCAACAGCACCTGTAGGTGGATAGAAACGTCAGTCAATACTGTTGAATAATATTTGCTCCATTCTTTGCTACAGGAAAGACAATCATAATCTAGCTGAGTTTTGCTTGCTTTGCTTGCTAAATATTTTCTTGTTCAAATATTGTCTTGATAAAAACATATTTTCTTGTTTGCTAATTCTGTAAGCTCATTGGTGAGATTTTTGGAGATGGACGGTTTTGTTTATAAGTTTTATGGGTTTCAACCCAATTTTTGTCGTCTTTCAACTTGCCTAATGTATGTATTTAAGGCTAGCGGTATTTTGTTTATTAATTTCAGTAGAACTGCACTAGATAGAGAGTTTTTTGTATAGGAACAATACAAATTCCTATGATGCGAAATTGTATTTCCTTCTGATGATGTAATGTTTGTGGTGAACCGTTTACATGCTTT
>JASCZW010016328.1:0-18900 GCA_034211315.2 Aedes japonicus | reverse complement strand
ACCGTAGTTAAATGGTATATGTTAGGTACTGAAATGAGCTTAAATTTAATCGTATCGTATTCAGACTTCTCAATATTCAAAGTCCTGAAATATAATCAAAATGTCTTGGATGATTCTCAAAGTTAAATGAATTAACGTGTATAACAACAATTTTTAGATTCGTTAAAAACATCCTAAATTGAATTAGTGACCTGTTTAAAAAAAAGTGCGTCACTTCTAAAATGCTAGATTTTTGTTTGTTCTGCTATTGTGAGGTATGCGCACACTGATGATGGCAAATTTGGAATTGTTGAACAGGCAAAAACGTGTCAGATATTTAATGAGATAATCAACGATTGGCATGTTTACAGCATGTTCAATAATTGGCAATTTACCCTAGGTAGGAAGAAGTTGGGGGCCTCCCTCAGCCCAGTCAGCAGGCGCAGCTACAAAGCAACACGATGCTGGAGGTGGTGGAGTTGGATTCCCGATTACACATTATTCATAAAATGTACGAAATGAATTTCGTGCGGACCAGCAAATCACTGTTAGTCTTCGTATCGTATCCGCATATACTGGTGTAGACTGCTGAGACGGACATAAATTATTTGCTCGCCTCCACATGAAACAAAAAGTCACACGTCACTTCGAGTCAAAATCTGTGAATTCAGCTTCATGAATCACACTGATTCTCACAACTCATCATGGCCAAGCGAGATCAACAACGGATTCAGTAGCAGCTCTTCCCAATAAGACAGGATTAATTCCTAAATCAGAAAAACAAAACAATTACCCTCACCACGGGGTCTCGTTTTTTTTCGAATTTTATTACAAGACGATAAAACAGATCTGTCAAACATCTATGCAACGATGAGCATCAGAAAGCATATATTGTTGTTTTAAACAAAATTTGTGTAGTATTTTGTCTTGATTTCGTACTATACGCGAGTGTACTTTTTAATTATATAAATGCTTCTGTTGTTAAAGTTTAAAAAAAATCTTCATTAATAGTACAGTGTGAGTGGTAGTTCCTGTCAGTATTTTTTGAACATGTCTAACTTTGGGTGGGTTACTCACAGACATAGTTGCTTATTTTTCTTTTAGAGTGTATTAAAACGTCAACACGGGCTGCACGTTTATTTTGAATTTTCATTCGTTTGGGACTTATCGTAACCACGGTAGCTCGTGATAAGTCTGTGTTTGAAACATTTCAGACCGTATACTGTTTTAAAGAAGTTGTAATCACTCGAAATAATCGAAAGATTTATCTTTCACACCATCAAACGCTACAAAGAAACCGGTTCTTGGAAAATACCTCGTAGATCTAGCCGTTAACGCACTTTCATGTGCCCGGAAGCCATCAAACTAGTGAGAGCGCAAATTCGGCGGAATCCTTAAGTCTGGCCGAAAGATGGCTAAAGAACTGAAAATGTCGCAGTCAACGATCAGGAATATTTTGAAAGACGGCCTAAGACTCACTCCATTCGAAAAACAACAGGTGCATGGCTTGATTGAAACGGAGAAGATTGCATGAATCGAAAGATGTCGAAAGTTGCTCAAGTGGTACGGTAATTGTGAAATTTTGATTTCGGACGAAAAAATGTTCCGGCTACAGGATATACCTCATGTAGCAAAATGATCGGGTGTACGCAACACATTTTTCTGATATCCCTCGTAATATGGGTGGTGGTTTATTCCATCGATAATGTTTTGAAGAACCATTTCCTTCCCTTCGTCAAGAAACACTGCAAGAACGCACCATACTGATTCCACCAAGACTCTGCACCGTTCCACAAGGCGAAAACTACACAGGCTTAGTGTGAGGACCATTTTCGAGTTTTATTTCGTGGCCTGTCTATTAATCTGATTTGAATCCTCTCGGCTTCTATGTATGGGACTACATGCTGGACAAACTGGGGTATATCAAAGAACTAACCGTGAAACCTTTCAAGAATCGTTTGGTGGAAATATGAAATGACATGGCTTAATAAATCGTGCGTGCTAGCTTTCCAACGAAGCACGCGGCTGGCAATTAAGGCAAAGGGTGAAAAATTTGAACTGAACTTAATTAAGACAAATGTTAAAGATATATCAAACAAGAAATATATTAAAAATTAAAAGGTTTTAATTTTTATGACCATGAACTTCACTGTCAGGAATTCCCACCCACCATGTACAAATCATTTTCGTTGCAGAATAGAGGTGAGCAATTCCATTACAATCGGCGAAATAAACTTACGATATTCATAAGATTGCATTATGATTGTTTGCTATAACAAATCAGGACGAATTTCATAAATTTGCCTTATGAAATATAATGATGTTGAAAAAATAAAAATTATGGAGCAATCTGGATTCAAACTTGTACGTTGAGATTATGGGTCCAGTGACTTGACCGCTAGTATATATCGCCACTTGTAAACAGGAAAGCTCAAAGTCAAAATTATGTGGAATTGCATCGTTCATAAGTTAAACCTTATGAAATTCTTAAGTTTATTTACATTAATTGTTATGTTACATATTCTCCGTGCGAGGAGTAACGATTATGATGTAGAAGGAGATGTTCGCTCATCACCATGAGGCACCAAGAGTGAACAACAATGTTTTTGGCTAGAATGAAAGATATGAAGAGAAAGTTTTGATAGTTCCGCTAGTGTGCGGCAGGATTGGAAATGTAACAGATGTTTTTAGGAAAATTGAGCGAAAAGGGCATGTATACAGTGGTACTCGAACCAACGACGCACAGTTCCTCTTTGAAGTGTATTGTTTACAACCTGTTTTTGCGTAGTTTGGTGGGTTGTTGTGGCCAAGATGGAAATGAGTCAAGAGGAGATGCGCGTGAATAAATGTTGTACGCCCACATGGAAAATCTGGACCTGTCCCTACGTGCATTCACGGAGAAAAAAATAAAGTCATATCAATAATATTCCGGTCCCGATCAAGCATATTTGTGCATTGACTTTTATATAATACTTTTTTGAGATTGTTTCACGCATAATACAATAGATCGAAGAATAATGGAAGCTTCAATTAAACAGAATTGATGATCTAATTAGAGCATGAAATAGGGTTGAATCAACCATATTATGCTAACATCAACAATATTTATTGTTGATGATTTGACAGCTCTCTGATTCTCATGATAAATTCAATAATGTTTATGTTTAATTTGACCTTATTTTGAGGGTTGAACTAATTGTATCGCATGGTTGGTTTAAGCATACACAGAGATTCGTTCAAATGATGTTATGGTTGGTTCCAAAAATCAAAAAAATCGTTAAATTTACGATAAAAGTTCCTATAATGGTGGTATTTTAGTGCAATATGTTCTAATTGGAACATTTTGCACTAAAATACCACCATTATAGGAAAGTTTACTCAATTAGCACATATTCTTTGGATATTACGAAATTAAACAACATATAACAATGTTTGAAAATTGGAAATATCATTCTTATCAACATATGTGCATTCATTCACGCTCGATCGCATCAATGTCGTACCCGTTAGCTGAAATCAAAATTCATTAAAACTACTTTAAAGAATAGTTACAATTTGCTTACATACCTACAAACCCTTCGATGCCCACCGCGGATAATCCAAACGATTTCAATAATTCTACCACTTCTTCGTCAACATAAAACTCTTCAACCAGGTCGTCGTCCAAGTCAACCGAGTGATCTGATATTGATATTGACATGATATTTTTTTTCCTTCGCTTTGTCGTTGAGTGCGGATGGCAGCCACGAGGCTCAGTAGAGCTGCTATATGCCCTATTTAGCCTTCCAGTATGAGTGATTCAACGATAAACACGGATTCGTATAATGACATGTATGCTTGATTTAAGCATTTAATGGTTGATGTTCAATAACGTTGAGACGAATGAAATATATGCTTGATGTAAACATCAAATCATTTTCAAACAACCATTTAAATTAACTATGTCAAGAATATCTTCGAAGCTTGGGATAACTATGGCAAAAGTTATATCAATCATGCATCATTTCTGTCCGTGTTGGGAAAAAAGGATGCAAATCAGTAATTCAACCGTTTCAAAAGTACTAAAAGGTTCAATGACCTGTTACCTTCGGATCACAAGCGAGGAAGGAGCAAGGCGAAGGAAAAGTTTAGGGGAAATTTCAATTGAAATTTAAATTGTTTAAACGTGATGTTGCCAGAAGGTCGGCGTTTCGTAAAGCTACGTCCAGAGGGTCTGGGCTAGAGCTAAATTACAAGCACACAAGGTTCAAAACTTCCCAAAATGTGATGAACGGCAGCAAACTGACCTCCAACACATGCCAAGACAAAACTTAATTTCAGCGTGACATCGGCGGTGAACAGAAGTTGTTGGATGCAATCATTAATCTACCCAGGGAAATTGGATTTTTCTTGAAGTTTGCTTATTTTAAAGCAAATAAATTTGAATTTGTTTTGTTAAAAATCATTTATTTGTGATTTTTCTACACATTTTTTTTTATCAATGTAACGCATCTAGATAAACAACATCTACGGCCGTGTGAAAAATATAGAATTTCCAGAATTTATGCCACACACTTCCAGCGACTGTTCTTGTGACTTGTTGATTGTCATCGCAAATGCAAATTTCACTGAAAACTGAATACGGTTGAACTGAAATGGCAAATCGTTGGAACTAAAGGGAGTTTACGGAATTAAACATTCCGCCCCTTTGTAAGCCCCTTTCAAAATTCTTTCTACTATCACATTGTTCGAAAGCTGCGTCACAATCAGCCGGGTTACATTACACAGTTTCGGCGCATGAATATTGCGAAGCATAATAATGACAGATCCATCTTTGAGACGCAAATGATTCAGCAGTATGCCAAGCAAATCTAAAGAATTTAGAAATTCCCCTGGATAATTCACGGCTTTGTCTTCATTTTCAACACGATTGATCAATTTGTGCGCAAATCTCCCAAATTTTGATTTTGTAATCGTCCAGTTTAAGGCATTTTTGGCAGCTAAATTTGCTCGTGCACTCAGCCAATCGTAGTTACGTTAATTTTGGACAGTGTTCGGATAAACATTCGTGATGAATTAATCTTTCGTTGAAGTGAATTGCCAAATGGCAGGTGGATTTGATGTCAAACCACTGGAAGTATCAAACGGAATTTGTCCATTTTCAACAGTTATTTAGAAAAAAACTTATGAGAGAGAAAACTTATGTACACTAGCATATTCATAGCCCTTACATTAGCATATTCATAGTCAATCGTATGGTTTTCACGAACCGCCACAAATACAATGACTTGAGACATGCGTTCATTTCATCCATGTAATCAGAAATCAAAAGACCCACAAAAGTTGATGGCCCTCCTGTATCTCTAATCGCAGCCCTTCGTCCATCTGTATATTGTAACAAGCACAACGATACGCCTATGAAAAAATTGTCAAATTCACGTAAACGAATCCGCATCGTATTAATTGTAGGCCAGCAATTACAATAATCCCTCAATCGAAAAAGACATTCGAAACCTTGACCTCTAATTACGAAAACCGACTACGCTATGAGGCCCCGCAATAAAATGCAATAGAATCAAAAATGGCCTCTGATTCCTCTATCACATGAAAGACATTTCGGGCAAAAAATATGAACTTGTTTTCTCAGACTCAGCTACCCGTTTTTCTGATACTGCACGGATTTTTTTTCTTCTATAAAAACATAGAGATAAATAGAGATAAAAATCAAATTGATAACAATGCTTGCTTGCAGAATATTTTACATTGCTAATTTCATTGCCCAGTGAAATCACTGAGAGAAAATGCCAACTATAATTTTCAACATTTAAAGTTAAAACTAATAATAATGCTAAAATTAAGCCAGTCGATTCGCATTGAAGCATAGCAAATGACTTAGAATCAATTACAAACAACCCATGTCTGTACTGTAGGCTTCCATGACTTTCATATTTCCTTATTCCATATACCATACCAAGTCAGACTATTTAAATTGTCATAAACCTGCTCTCTGCGAAGCACATACGTGCACATCAAAAACATGATTGCATAATGTCGTTATTTAACCCAACACTACTAACACTATAGTTGGTCTGCACCACGAATGCAACTTATGAGCAAGTCGGAGGTATAGCAGTTGTCGTATTTCTTTCTTTGCAAAAAACAAAAACACGCAACAGCATAATTTCACCGCAACTGCAAAGAGTCTTAACATTTTTTTTGCGAACTCCTTCTTCATATACCTAATTAATAACAGCACTTTGAACTCGATTTCAAAGTGGGTCTGCTGCTTCGTGTAGAGCAAAGTGACAACGTTCATCGTGCTGATAATAGCACCTACTGTAACATTGCCAAACACAAGGCACCGCAGACAGATAGCATTGATTGTGTGTACTAGCTAGTATGAACAGGATGTTATTGCGTCTCAGACTCTTCCAGCCAGCTCCCATTGCCTATATTGGAGAAGACTAGCGGTGTAAAATGTTAGTATGTAATATTCACCGCACTTTGTATTGTGGGAGCTTCCCTCAGCATTTAATAGTATAAAAATTATAGGTATCTAGTGTTAGTTTTGTACACCAGTCGTGAATTGATCAGATTAGAGCACCTCCAATGCAATGCACGTTCGAGTGCTGAGAATTAAGTAACGTTTTTATAGATGCACAACAATACACCACCCTGGATGCAGCTAAATACAGGCACATTATCTGCTGTGGAAAGAGATGGAGCAGAGATTTCCAAACTACGTTTTGTATTGTTTAGATTAGGCATGAACCATGAATTCAGCATTTGCTATTTTAAAATTTCAAACTTCGTAAACATATGTATTACGATTTGTTTACGAAGAAACTCCTCTGGACATGACACTCGTGTGTTTAGTTGTTTGCAACTGTTTCTACATATATTTATATCATTACTTTGCAATTCATTCAAATCGAAATCGACGGATTGACGACGCGCGAGTGGGTTGCATTGTAATGTTTGTATTTGTTATTACACAAAAGCAAACATTATTGCAAAAGAAACCAATCAATTTGAACTCCAATAAGATAATAAAATAACATGAGCAGTTAACTTAACCACAATTATATTCTAAATAATATTTGTCCTTTGTGTTAATTTGTTAACTGTAACTAATAGTACTAAATATCAACTCATATACCTGCTACATGTCATTCGAATGCACTGTGAAAAGACGTAAACTATATCTTTATTTTCAGACAATTTCACTACCCCAATTTATGGTAAGTGTTCTCACGACCGTCAGATCACTTGTATCGTGCTTCTTCTGTGCACCAAGGTGTGTTTTTGTAAAGTAATCTGGTCCAACCTTGAGGAATTGAAACGTGGTAATACCATTAATGAAGACAATGAAGAAAAAAGTTTACTGTTGCCTTCCATAGACATTTCATGCTCGGCTAGCAAGCGCCGTGCTGAATGAGAAGAAAACACTGGGACAGCCAATTTCGGCATGTCCAGCGGAATGGCACGGACAATCAATTATATGTTCAGCGAAAATTATATTGATGTACGCCGTAATAGGTGGTAGTGAAAATGAACAGACAGAGAGAGTGCGAGAGAGCAAGAGTGAGAGAAATAAAATATATAAAAACACCATGACGTGTCTTCAAGTGATTGTTGAATCGAAGTCTAAAATTAAATTGAAATAAAAAATCGTCCGATCAGCAACAACTAAACGCGCATCGTGGAGCATTTGCCACGCGTGCTTTTTGATATCGATAGCCAAATCATCACAACAACCTATGCTGCATGCCGTGAGAGAGCGAGAGAGAGATGTCAATGACCGACTTTGAACGCCTTAACCTCATTCTCATTAACTTTCTGCATCTGGTGCACTGCCTCCTGTGGCGAATTATCATCAACTTTACTTTCTTTGATTTGGAACTCGACGTGTTAGCGGGCCGTTAGTTGCACCGAAGCCACGACAAGTGGTATTGACAGATATTGTAGGTGGTGCACGTTGCTACGCTTCAACAGTGTGAATTGGAACTGTTTGGCCTAACTATCCTATTAGCGTTACTAACTGATCAAGGTAGAAAGGTGACTTTGTCATTGTTGATGATTTACCACGATGTGACCCACATTTATTATAACGGCAATTTTACCACAGAGAACAGACATTCATCTTCATTCTATTGGTCGTGTAAAAATCTGAAAACGTAATTTCTATTCTCGTGCTTATTGCTGGCCCACAATTCGACAAAGATTTTTCATTAGGGCTTAACTGACAAACGTAAACAATGGCTTCTTCCGTGAATTTCTCGTGGCACAAAGGCTACCCACTCTATCGGATACGTGAACTCTTCCTCTTCGAAATGACCGTGGTGGATAGATTCGGCGAGTTTTGATTAAGGACATACACGACCGAGTCCTTTTCCAATATAAATTCTAGGTTAGAATAATTTTCACTTCAAGTGTTTGGAACTAAATATCACAGCTATACCGAAACAAAAAGAGTTAAAACTGTTAACCAAAGTATGCTCCAAAGGAGCAAGCATTTGCTGAAAGTATCATGCACGAAGTCTTAATAATATTTGAGATTTGTGCTCAGTAAATCGCGAAGTGAGAGGGATTCGGTCGTGTATGTCCTTAACGAGATATCGCGGAAAAAGCCATTGTTTACGTTTGCCAGTTAGGCCCTAATGAAAAACCTTTGTCGACTTGATGGGTTTGTGTAAATTTGACAGTTTTCCCACAGGGTTTCTGTAAAAATTTAGTGTGGGTCAGCCATTAGTGTCATAAGGACGTAACATTTCATGCATTTTGTATCATGAGAACGTAACTGCATTAATCGATTTCTATTCATCAATTTTCTCTCTCGTTAATATTTCACTGGGAAACACATTTTGTGAAGTTTTTACTGTTCATTCTGCTAGACTGAATCATTCTCCACCATGCTGCAACACAAAATGCTTCGTAAATCGAGAGAGAATCGAAGAAAAATCGATAACTGCAGTTACGTCTTTATGATACTAAGTGCGTGAAATATATGTTGTTATGCTCCTGGTAGGCGGCGCTTCAGTTGCCTGCAATCTGACAAATTGTGTAACACAAATTGGAAACCGCCCAGGTGGCTGAATACGACAATACGACACGTGAAGATTTTTGTAGTGTATTTGCAAGCAACATCAGCAGGGATCGGGTGCTACTCAAATCGCTACTTGTATGCAGAGGTGGCGTAGGATTACGTAGAAATTGGTAATGAATGTTATTATTTTCAAGGAGCCTGAATTAGAAAACAGGTGACATTGATCGATTGGAACAAGCGTATATCTGTCAAAGCCTTGGAAAGAGCGATTACGATGGAGCAGGAGACCTGTCAAATGGATGAGCTGTCGCCTCGTTCCTAATACATTCTCTATAATTATTTCATGCTGGAAATTGGTTCTTTTCTTGAAATTTTGGTGGCCCTGAAAAAGGCCGATAGAACGTCATTTTTCACGTCACACATCGAACTGAGAGTCTATGACTCTGTCGTTTGTGTTGGGAAACAACCCTTCATATGCACGTAATTAGTTGATTCTCCTTTTGACGGCGCTTCACATTTGTTAAATTATTTTTTCAACAGCAAAATGTTTATAATAAATCGTTTTATGCAAGTTGTATGCAGTTTTAGTGCAATTTTTTTTTCAAATCAATCGAGAAATGACTCTTTGAGTTATCAACGTTTAAGTCTAACCAATTTCCTGCGCACCAAAATTTTTGCACTCACAACGTATACCACTTTTGGCCCACTATATGGCTGCTTTACTGGAATGCTATGATAATGCCTCATTAATGCTGTTTTGCATTCGAAATGCTTATTACAGGCTATAAGCATTTAGTTAGCATTTGAAATGCAACTTTACAACAGATAGTATTCAAGATGCTGATATAATGCTTAGAGTTACTGCATATGCTGATGCTTATTGGTATGTCTCTATCACAGACTTCAGTATCAAATACCATATCAAATTATATGCACTAGAGTAGGTAGGTGTATAACGGTAAACTATCACGGTTAGCTTTACAGATGGCGACGATGGTGTAGTGGTAAGCGTGGTTGCCTCTCACCCCAGTCGGGCTGGTATCAGTTCCAGCCGGCGTCGGTTGAATTTTCTGAGACGAAAAAACTCACGTCTGGAAAAAAGGTCGTTGGCCCCGGCCCATGTGTTGATGGGTTCGATATGTAGGGTCAGGGTCGAACCAGTCTTAGACTGAATGTCACGTAAATATGAAACAACAACAGCAAGGTTGGCTCTTTTAGATTGTTACTGCTGGAATCAGAAGTACCAGCCTGCAAAGTAGACAAGGGCATTCCATGAGAAGACAACCAACGGGAAGGCGGCCAACATAACAACTCCGAACATGGATTTGAAACTGATTTTCAGGACCACTATTTTATATTTAAAGAGGTGTTTCAAAGGCTTGAAGTCTGCTAATTGCAATGAAAAACCAACAGGAAGCAACATAAAATGAACCATCAGAACAAATTCGAACAGGGCTTTCAAACTTAATGGCCGCTCTGTTCGAACGTTTGAACATTATATTATGTTTAAAGAGTTATTTTCCAGAGTTATACTTATTTTTCATGTCACATGCTAAAGAGAAGACAGTCAACTAGGAGGTAACCGGTAGAAAGACAGCCGCTTCATTCGTCGCATATCTTGAACTTTGTGTGCAGTTTTAAACACTGTTCTGAAACTTACACGTTTAGTTTTTTTTGCGCCGAGGATCCAGCAGCCGATCATTTCGGTATTTCAATTTACTGAGATTCAGTGAATGAATTACCAAGATTCGGCTAACAAATTAAAATTTTACCGACACTCAGCTAACAAACAAACGTTAAACAGGGATATCAGCAAAAGTAATTGCCGAGTTGATCGGCTATTGGATATTGAGTGTATTAAATTGAGTGTGTAAAGGGCCATTATATTACTTCGAAAAGCAGATACCACCATCTAACAAGCTTAATGCAACGATATTGTGCCAAATCAAAAAATGACGACCGTCACGAAATATGCAAACACTTAATCTTGCTAAATGATTTTTTTTTATAAACTTACGAAACTTTTGCATCAATTGTTTGGATTTTTTTGCGACTACTATTGTCATTTTTGAACGTTATTCTCAACATATGTGAATTATTGATATTATGGAATTCTAAATTCGCTTCTAAGGCTCAGTTATGCAATTCCGTTAAGTTAAATTGCCCCTTGATCTAATATTTGATGGCCTCTAACTTCTTGGCCAGTCAATCAGACCGTTGGTGTTGTTTGCTCTCTTAGTTTTATTGGGCGTTAAGTACTATTGCGATTACAATACAATATACACCGATTGGTTCTAACTGTGCTTGATTGGTAATAAGGTTATTTGCTGGAGAAATTATAATGAGAAAATGATCTAAATTTCACACTTAGAAAATAACACCGAACTCGGTTCGATTTTCTACCGAACCACATCGGTTACCCACAAGGAACCGAATAAATCGTTTATATATACTGTTTTCGGGTGTATTTTTTGAGTCAAAGCCGAGTTTCGGTTACTATATAACGTATTTGACAGATACAAATGAAAAATTAACCGAACAGTACGGTAAAGCAGGGAAATTAAAGAGTTCGGTACACGAAAGCCGAGAAAACTCGGCAAACTGAACCGAGCATTCGCTGAATATACTTAAACGTCAAACATTCCTCTTCGAGACAATTTCCCGACGGCTACGTCTACCGAAACACTCGATTGTTTTAGCTAACTCGGTAAAGCCTGAAAAATCGTCAGCCATTTTATCTCTCGTGTGCGCGAATAACGGCTGTTTTCGAAAATTTTCCGTATTCATTTCTGTCAGGTGAAAAAGGAAAACATTAGAAACAACAGGAGGATACACGTTTAGTAATATATGAGGATTGTTTGCATCAATAAACAATGTAACTTACAAAACTGTTTTTATTACTATGAAATTCGAAGCTATTTCAATCAAAATTCCTGCTCTGTCATAAAGAACCGAATTCTGTAACTGCAACAAAAAAGTCGGTTTGTTTGACAGCGTTCGGTAATTTGGATTTATTTTTATCAACAGAGTTTTAAGGTAAATTTGACAGATTTCTTAGGGAGCAAAAATTTAATGAGAACTCGGTTGTTCCATTTTGAACCGAACAGACTACCGAGCGTTCAGCAGATGAAAGCTCGGTTGAAATTCAACCGAGTTCGGTTTTATTTTCTAAGTGTGTTAACAATGTTGAGTTATTCAATCACTCCATAGATATAACCATCTATATCAGAAAAAGCATCCAAGGCTAACGCATTTTTTGCATTGTAAACAAACGGCCCTTTTGAGAGTTATATTTGCAAGAAAATGAAAACATAAGAATATCTTATGGGCCTGTTCATAAACCACGTACTTATTTTTGTAAATCTTAACCTCCCGCCCCTCCCCCCACGTATACTTTTCTCCATACATTTTTAGGAAATTTTGTATGGAGCGTAGGAGCGTCAAAAAGTAAAAAAGTTTCAGCTTGCCCTTCGCCGCATACCTTAAATCTTTTCTACAATTTCAAATACGGCTCGGAAATTTAAACAGTCTCTACATCATTTCGAAGCGCAAATGCAAAGCAAGCCTATGCCAAGAGCAGCATGTCACATTTTACCGTCACGAAATATTGACACAAATGATTATAACATTCATTATACATTGTTATGTAGTCCTACGTCATCTTTGCGTACAACCTCATTGGGCTGTCCCTTATAGTTTTTGCTTCAAATGATCGTTTGGCCTAATGATTATTCAGCATAACATGCACACAGAAAAAATTGTCGTCTGATTATCATAAAAATCATGTTTGTAGAAATTTCCCTTCACTTAGAGTTACGAAATCATGGCAAATAGTGATTATGCTAAATGACCATTATGATTAGTAAACTTCGTGTCAAATGACCAATACATTTATCTCCATTTATATAATGTCAAAATTATATTATGAGATATGACCATTATGCCAAACGACCATTCGGAAAGAAATATATTATGTCAAATTACGATCTATGCCGCATGGGAAACTCCGGTATTGGATACACATACAGTACCATTTTCGCATTAGTGTGACTGAGTGTAGAAAGTTTCCTTTAAGAAAAAATACCAGACCGGGTATCGAACACAACCACCTAGCTATCTACCTAGTAATCGGTAGTGACTTTACATCTGAAAAGGCACTTCTTTTTAAACACCTGTAACATTAAATTTCAACTGAATTCAATTTTAATAGTAATCGACTTTGAAGTGCTACTCAATTACTGACATGACCAAAACACCAAACGTATGCAGAAATTTAAGCTTGTTTCTTGAAATCTAAGGAAAGTGGGGGTTGATTGCATAGCTCTGAACTCGTTCCGACATACATTAGCACAATAATCTGCTGGAATCTTACAATCTTTATCTTAACACTAGGGTCCAAATTATTTACCCTCGCATAAATGTTACTCCAAGTTTACCCAAAAAACTTCAGGAGTGAAATGTTTTTTTTTTCCTGAAATCCGCACACTTTCTATTTCTCTTCTCTTTCGGGATAAATAAATTGTCGTTCCTGTGCTTATTTTCAAACGCTCTATCAGAATACTGATCAACTGAATCGAACATGTTGTTAAGAACTTTAACAAACCTTTCGGAAAACAAATTTTTCACGAAAAAGATAAAAACGTCTGTATACCATACAGGAGAAACACTGTTTCCAAAATTTTACTCGGATTTTTAATACGTGCCATTAATGACATAACGGCAGTCATAACGTACAACCAGCAGCTAGCAACCGGTTCAATCGCAGGCATGTCCTGTCTGCAGCTACCGTATTTTCGGTTCAAGACCACAATCGATTACCTAAGCCGGCGAGTTGTACACTGACTACTGTCACTGGCACGAAAACGAACGACGTGTAACAACGTGGTAGACGAAAAATAAAACGGTAGAAAGGTAACCCTAAGATGTGCCAACGAACGAAGACGAAGGCGCGCTCTATCGTTCGCAGCGGTCGTCGTCTCTCAAGAAGTAAAGACATCGCGTGTCAGACACGCTATCATGTGCCTTCGGGGACAATTAAAAGAAAGAAGACCGATAGATCGCAGGCAACCACCTTGCATCGTTGATTCGGTGATTTACAACACCTAGTCTAATTGAGCAGAGCTTTCCTTTCGTTTGAGATAAGGTTTATGTCTGTGTCGAGTGCATCGGCGAGAGATCTAGTATTCAGCCTCACCCGAAGGGGATGCATCTAGGCTAGGCTAAGCAGCCAAAATGTTACACGTTGGAAAAAGAAAGTTTACACGCATACAGCAACCAAATTCCTCGTAGGCAATAAAATAACGACTAATGAACTATTCTCGCTCGTTACTCTTCACACATGATTCAAGTTTTGATGGATATAGCTGGTAGTGCCTCCCACTGACTATAGTAAGCTTCATTCGTACACGGGTTCTTATTTCGGGTAAACTTTTTGCGGCACTTTTACTCTGCTATGCATTGACGATCACAATTTAATAGCTTTCCCAAAATTCGATTGTTAATAATGACAACCACTAGACCTTCTGTGTTCTTGTATCCAGCGAATTGCAGATGAGATGATAATGGTAGTGACGGCGCGCGAGGAACATCCATTCCAGACACAACTACATACACCATACATTTAAGGCTCCTTTCTAATCGGTTCAGAGCCCTATCATAACGGGGAGCGTCACAGAGTAAATTCTTTATCGATTTTTTTTCATTCTGCGTTCTAACGGTGTTTTGCACATCCTAGCAATCTTCTTGAAGTACATGAACAGATTGAAATATTGCTCAGTGCTGGTCATGATATCATCATTTAACGTTTTCGTTGATGATTGCTCAATGCTATGCTTGATAATGTAGTATTCCTCCGTGCTTCGCCGTTTTTTTTTGTATGACACACACCGATTTCCAATAGCGGTTTCGCCTGTATCACCTATACACACATTTCAGCAACCAAACTAGCAGAAGCAGCAACGGCAGCCACATTAGCTATGTAACTTACAAAAAATTTCACAAATTAGTTTCACGAATAAAACTTCTGAACTTTTCCAGCTATATTGTGAAAATGCGGTTTAGTTTCTTCTTATTCTTCCTGCTTTCCGTCTGCCTAGAGCATGAAACAATTTACACTCCCCTATTGAAGCCAATACACACTATACAAGTATTAGAGGTTTAATGTTTCAAACAAGCGAATCGAAACAGACCGATATGAAATGCGTGGCTATCCGGAATAAAAGCAGAAAATCAACTGAAAAAACAGACCCCGAGAATGGATAGATAGATGTGGCTGGCTACAGTGATGCCATAGTTTATTTCAATGCTAGAAAAAGCATTTTTATTTGTATTGTATTTTCGAAAGTCAGTATTTTAATCTGTATACCTATAGATGTCGAAAAATAAAGTTTTGGTGAGCTACAAAAATCAGTGATGAAAAAAATATTATCATTTATATAATTTTGGTTTATGAGGTTAAAGCTAACCAGCTTTTTGATTCTCTTTATTTCCATTAGTATGCTCAGGTATGCGAATGATGTAGGTGAATAGGTTTATTGAATTTTTATAAAAAATCGTTCTAAAATTCAAGGGAACACATAATAAACGTTTATTATAGTTTTAAGCACATTAATGACCTGTAGTAAATTTTTCAAAATTCCATTGTAAAAAAGTTTGGTCGAGGATTAAAAAACCGCATGTACCTTAGCTGCGGGCATTTTATTCCAGTAAATCCAATCTAAGTGAAATAATTGCATGTGTTATTTTTGTCCATGTTCTTAAAACATTTGATGTTACAATGGTTTCGATGGTATAATCAACAGTATAATACCACCATTGTCCAACATTTCAACTTAATCTTCACTCAGTAAAATAAACTTTCGATATTCATAAGATTGCATCATGATTATTTGCTATAAGAAATGGGTATGAATTTTATAAATTTATCTTATGAAATATAATGTTGTTGAAAAAATAATAGTATAGAGCAACCTGGATTCGAACCTTGAACTTTGTTTTCATGGGTCCAGTGACTTGCCCACTAGTATATATCAACACATGTAATCAGGAAAGCCTAAAGGTATACAGCAACAACGTCCTGTGAACAAAATCCATTCATAAATCAGCCTTATGAAATTCCATAGCATCGCTTATAAGTTGAACCTTATGATATTAATAAGATTATTTGGTTGAGTGAAATCAGTTTTACGAAATTCCAAAGCATCGTTAATAAGTTGAACTTTATGAATTTCATAAGATTATTTGGTTGAGTGTTATATACATTTTTTTAATATTTTGTGTATTTTGTTTTGTTTTTATATATTTTGTATATTGATGATTACCCAAATAAATAAATACCATAAGCGAAAAATAACCGGAATGCTCAAACTATTTCACAAATCGTGAGGATGATACTGGTTCGAGTACTTCCCGCTACGACAACAATTTTGTGAACTTTTTTTTCCAACAAGGGTCTCAAAAAACGTTTGAATAAATGTCGAGGATTGATGATGCTCATTGTGCGTTTCGAAAAATTTATAAAAACTGCGAGCGTTGTTTTGAAAAAAAAAATTCAGACAGATATCTTCATCTTTATTTGGAAAAAAATATCTGTATCACAACAGAGAAATCTGTATATGTGGCATCACTGGCTGGTTGTCAGCCTTTGCTCGGAGCGTGCGAGAGAGAGTTTGTAATCAAACCCGCAGGTAGTTCTCCCAACAAGAGAGATGTGTCGTGTTGTCAAACGCTGGCACTGTAGTGCGGTTGTGCGTCCGATAGGGCAAAAGTATGTTGGTTTCTATGATGCACAGGGGTATCCGTTGACCGGTTCGAGTTGGAAGAGTGGATACGATGAATTCTATCATACTGTGTGTACAGTAAGGCTGAAATAAATGAAAAAAACCTGAATAAATCAACCGATGGTGAGGCTGAACCCTTCTTACACCTCACCAGAATTACGAATTAAAAGTGGCCAGTATGGTACTGGATTGCATTACATATCGATAAGTTCGAGTTTTGTATCTAGGGACTTTTTTATTAGGGCAAATCTAACACCGAGAGACTCTTTTGATTACTTTTCTTTCATTCGCCCTATTGACAAAATCTATGATTCGCTTCTTAGAAAATATTTGGCCTGGAAAGGACGCTTGGTTTGAATGTTGGTCTTTTTTTAAAGAAAAAGCGTACAGTTCCGACTCCACAAATGCGTGAGATTATCCGGCGACGAATCAAGCGTCTAGCGTTCTTCGATTTCCATCCCAAAGTTGGCAAAATCAACTGAAAATTTCAAAATCATCCGTTGGAGCCATAGCCATATAAACTGTGCAAAAATCACTACTTGAATGACACCATGAAAGCAAACCGGTTGAGAAAAGCTAAGGTTCTACTGAACCACTCATCTGAGGGCCACTATCGGTCAGTGCTGTTCATCGATGAAAAAGTTTTCACAATCAAGCAACATCACAACCACCAAAATGATCGGCAGTTACTTCCTGCTGATTCCAAAATCGTGGAAGTATTTCAAGGAGTCATCATCCCGCTTCTGTCATGGTTTAGGCTGGAATAACTCATTCCGGCAAAACCCGTTTGATCTTCATCGACAAGGGGGTGATTGTGAATCAAGCGGTATATCAGAGGTTGCTTACTGACACAGTAATTTCTTGTGGTGACATCGCGGCATGCTCGGCCTAAAAATGATGGATGTTTTAACAAGACTGGGCGCCGGCTCATGGAGCAAAAAAGACGACTAGTCTAAGTGAACCATTTGAGCATGAAAATCTGTCTACTCTTTTGAACCTGGGAGCTAATTGTCTGTCGAATGATCATGACCATCCCGGGAACTTCCAATGTTTGACGATGTGGAAAGAAAGGCCGCAAAAAGGCCTTCTGAAGACGCTGAATTGGAGGCATTGCTCGATGAGGATTCGTGTAAAACGCAAGTAGAGCTTGTTTCGGCACTAGAGTTAACCGTTAAGCCATGTCCGAAGCGATTGCATCTATTGGAAATGATTTAGAAGCAAGGAACTTGGGTTTCTTATGATTTGATGCCAAGTAACCTTGAGCGTCGTTTTTTCGCCTATGAACTGTTCTAGCGGCAAAAAAGGAAGGGTTTTCTTCATCGCATTGTGAGAAAAAATCTTGGGGACTACCCCAGCAACGTTTAGGTCAGCTCGGCCGAATATTCACACTGCGAAGGTTATGCTGTGTTTTTGGTGGAACCAGGTTGGTGTTATTTATTATGAGCTGTTGCAACCGAGCAAGCCAGCACTGGGAAACGGTATCGAACTCAATTGATGCGATTGAGCCGAGCACTGCGCAAAAAAAAACGGCCCCAATACGATCAAAGGAACGAAAAAGTGATTTTACTGCATGACATTGTCGGGCTTACGTTGCCAAGCTTTTCAAAATTTACGTTCCATCTTTGGATTTCTCAGCGGATCCACCAAATGATTTTCTTTTATAAATGAAAAAACTTCTTGAAACCATCGACTCCCCGGATAAAAATAACCATACAATTACAACACAATAATATAAAATAACATTGAAATCTATTTCCGACCACGAATCTTATTGTTCATGAATCAGATAAATGTAAAATGCATATTGTCTTTACAATAGAATTACAATTCACTCTATATGCCTGGATTTTCAACAATTGAGAAACAATACAATTAATAGTAATTGACTCAAATTTGTACGGAAAATAATGATTTTTTCTATAGTTAAGATACATAACAACCCCCCTTTTTTATTGTCGATGTCTCAATTCACATTAGATTCTATTGTGGTAACAATAACTTTTATTGTCATCTTATCGTTGTGAACAATACTATCAACTGTACAAACTCTTACGTTCTATTGCGGTATGGTTACAATATATTCAATTGTAACTCTATGAGAATTCTTTATTCGGGTCA
>JASCZW010016327.1:0-18905 GCA_034211315.2 Aedes japonicus | reverse complement strand
TAATTACAAATGGAACCAAACTTGGCATGTGGAAGTTTTTGAAGACAAGAAATGATCGTATAGTAGTTTGAGACCTCTTTTCTTCTAAAGGGGGAGGGGCTGACTCTCATACAAATGAAACACAAATTTCTGCATAACTCAAGAATTAATAAAGCAATTGAAACCAAATTTGGCATGTGGAGGTCGTTGAAGGCAAAACATGTTTTCAAGGTGATTCAAGGCCCCACTTGAACTCCTGAAAGTGTGGTTTGAGTATGGTTTCTAGTGTGGTTTGAGACTACTGCTAGAAGAGGGGGGGGGAGTGGCTCTCATACGAATGAAATACAAATTTATGCATAACTAAAGAACAAATTATGAAAATGTAATCAAATTTGGCATGTGGAGGTTTTTCAAGACAAAAATGTTTCTATGGTAATTTGAAGCCTCTCCTATATCTAAAAGATGGGGAAGCTTTCATACAAATGAAACACACGTTTCTGTATAACTGGACAACAAATTAAGTAAATGGAACCGAATTTGGTATGTGGAGGATTTTGAAGGCAAGAAATGTTTTCAAGGTTTCTCGAAACTCTTCTACTTGCTGAAAAAGGGGGGGGGGGATTTTATGTTCAAATAGAACACAAATTTCTGGCAGAATTCAAGAACTAATCAAGCAAATGGAACAAAAGTTGGCATGTGGAGGTTTTTGAAGGCAACAAATGTTTCTATGGTGGGTTAAGACCCATCCCATGCTGCTAGAACTCGGGCTGAAACAAATGAAACACAATTTTCTGCAACTCGAGAACTAATCTAGCAAATGGAACCAAATTGGCATGTGGAGGTTTTTGAAGGCAAGAAATGTTTCTATGGTGGTTTGAGACTCAACCCCGTTTAAAAGGGTGGGCTTCATACAAATGAAACACAAATTTCAATCAAACATGAGAATCATCCAGGTAACTAAAACTAAAGCTAAAATGTTGTTTTACTTTTAAATCAAGAATAACACTCATTCCAAAAAACAACCACAATCGTGCCAGTTCTATAAAATTTTCATTCATTTAGTTGCAAGCGTAGTAGCATTAGTACAGGGTTCAGCTAGTTGCATATACAATGTTTTCTCGATCCAAAACAACATAATAATAAAAATCGCTCCCTGAAACAAAATTTAGTGGCCAAAAAGTGAGCACGATTACTATACGAACGATGAAATTTGATGGCTGTATTTTAATGAATGACGAAACATATGTCAAAATGCATTTTAAACAAATCCCCGGACGAAAATTTTACCTGGCAACTGATTGTGGGGATGTCCCTACCAGGTATAATTTTTTTTTTGCTGATAAGTTTGCTCGGAAACTAATGATTTGGCAAGGAATCTGCAGTTTTGGCCTTAAAACCAAGGTTTTCATCACATCTCACACAATGACGTTGAATGTTTACATTAAAAAGCGGATTTACAAAGAATGCCTCGCTCGATCTGTTCACTCACACAGCACAAACTCTCTAGCTACCCTCAAACAACAAAACGCCCCCACGCCAACAGTTCTACTTGTACGTAAAGTAACCCGTTCCCAAATGAGAATAAATGGAAATATAATTGTCGCTAATAAATCTAATCCCTGTTTCCAGCTCTAAATGTAAGATGCAGATGAGATGTAGAATCACCAGAAACTAATCGTTGCGCATAGAGGAGAACATTTACTCGGATGTGATTTATTCGCCTCTTAGCCAAGCAAGTCGAGTTGTATGCAAAGAAGTCGTCGTTGTTGAGGCAGTGGTCCCAAGTAACGGAGAATCGGGGAAGCTTCTAACTAATGGAAACAAATTGATGAATTTCCGTTGATGTTGTTTATTCGGACAAACAAGACAACACTCACTTTGTGCCAGGAAATGGTTGCATAACATTTTTATGCGCTGGTCAGCGACTTTTTTTTTGAGAACCCGTCCATGCTTGTCAAACGTGGAATGCATTTTCGTCATTTGAATAATTTGATTAAACCTTCCACGGGTGGAAAAATGTTACGCCACTGCATAAAGAATTCTCGTTGGACGACTCTCAACGATCTACGCTATCATCATCGTCATCATCATCCGGAATGAAGGGATGCATCTGAACAATTCGGGAACCACCATCCTGTGTGCCGGTCAAATCTTTCAAATGCATCGAGTTGGAGGTAGAACATTTGCAATGCGAAATCAATTTACATACGCAATGGAGATGGGGTTTGTCTTGTGGGCGTTGTGATTGGTTGTTTCTGGTATTGATCGGCGAAGACCGGTGTAACGTGAAAATGGAATAAATTAATGACTTGAAAATGTTTGATTTTGATTCCGTCTAGGGTGGATGGCAGAGAATAGAAAACTTCGGCATATAGTAGCATGATAACAATAGTAGGTGCTACGATTCAATGATCTCCACGCCTTGGCGGCTAACAAAGGTTTCAGTCGAACAGAGATTCCTTGCTGCCAACCCTACATTTCGGAACGCACTGAAGACCAACCGGTTGAAAAAGGACAATGGATGCGCTCTTATCTCTATCGGAATGCAAATAGCAAAAAAGTGTTCTTTCCGTTCGCTCGAAAGTGTGAAAAGTGCAAAATTCAATTTTCAATTTTGCACATACAAATTGCATTCTGTCGGTTACATAAATTGATCGCCCGAATGGTTGTTCCGCTAGCTATGTGCCACACAATTGGTAGCATTCCTAAAGCAAACGGTAAAAATGCATCCCGTTGGTGTCCGGTATAGACGAGGAACATGTGTATTGTTTTTCGACGGTATTCTCCTATATCCGATCAATGTGGAGCTCATCGCGATATCTTCGGAAACGTCTGTCGCATCATCGCAGCAGGACATCGATTCGCTGCATTCCGTTCGCCGGTTGGTCGGTCGGTCGGAGCCATCGTCGTGACAAGAACAAACACTACTCTGCATAATTCTCAATTAGGTTATTTTCCGGCAGCAACGATGCAACGACTAGGGAAGGTCATTTCCAAATTGGCCCTCGATATGCATCGGACGAACTGTCATGCTGTTTCCCCAAGGCTCGTTACGGGAATAACAAATGACCCTCGCTGAGCTTCTCTCGGACCTCCCCGAAACCAAAAGCAACTCATTCATCTTTTCCTCGCTTTGCATTTTTATGTCCCCTCAACTGCTAGGATTTGCATATCATTCACTTACAATAATAACCCATCGCCGTTTCTCGATCTTGGTTGGTACACACTGAGGGGACTCGTGCTGGGCGACATTGTAGATATGGTTATTTAATTACCTTCGGCTGCACATATATTTAGTACTGTTTTACGATCCTCCGGAGCGAGTGCTGCCAGTTCCCACCCAAAAGACGACGACAACGGCGTTGACGAGCTGCAAGATGGTAACACCGTGGTGGTCATTACAATTCATCGCCACTTCAGCGTAAATCCATCACATTATACACTTGCGGTGCGTGGCCAGGCGATTTGCGGGGGAAAAGGAAAGCCATAAAGGCTGCTAGACAAATATTAAAATTAAATATAAAGGAAGAGGAAAAGTTTTAATATCGTATTCGGGATCCTGTATTACTGAGTATCGCATTCCAGCGAGTGGTGTGCGGTAGGGATGTGCTGTTTTTCTGTATATTATTTTGTTTTAAAGCTTAATGAAGAGAAAATCCTGACACAGTATGTACAGTGTGTATTTTTTTTAATTGTATGTATCGAGCTGAATTGATTAAAATCACAGTAGGCTTTGGTTGTCAGAATAAATTCATTTGTTGACAGCATGGCTTTACCGGAGCAAGCGCGTCGCGATTTAGCATAGATGACATAATTTTCTTTATTTTTTATTCCCCTGTAACGCACTTTCCAGTTTTGTATTTTAAAATACCAATTTTCATTTGATAAAATCAACAGACTTTTTTTTATTCAACGATAACCATTGATGGTGTGTACCATATTTTAATATGGTGTAAACATCACTCATGATCATCAATATCATTATGGTCATATATATGATTTTTGTATAGTTTGCTTCTTCGGTTAGTCAGTGATTTTCTCTAAACTTCAGGGAACCTCTCTCTTGATTTTCTGCAAGGCTCTTTGCTTTATTCTGGGAAGTTTCCTCCTGAACTTCAGGCAAAATTCCTCATGAACTTCTTCGCAGCCACTTCTTATTTTCTTCGATATTCACATTTAAGAATCCAACCTTACCTTCTAGAAACATTTGGTAACTTTTTTCCTGAACATAGTACTTTCTAAGCTTCTGATAAGTCCTATCCTGAACTACGAGGAAAGTTTCTCCAAAACTTTGAGAAAGTACTCTCCAGAATTTCTTTGAAAATCTTCTTAAGTTGTTAGAAGTTTCTTCCTGAACTTCTGAGAAGTTCTTTTCTGAACTGCCGAAATAATCTTTTTTGAACTTCAGGGGAGTATTTGCCTGAACTTCGGGGAAGGTTGTTCCCGAATATCTGAGAAATGAAAATGACCTACTCAAATGTTCCCTATATACTTCTAGATATTTTCTTCCTGGTTTTATCAAAAGAATCTACCATAACTTCTGGGTTTTCGTGAACCTCGAGAAGTTCTCATTCTGAAATGCTGAAATGTTCGATTCGGAACTTTAGGGAAGCTCTCTAGCCCTTTTGGGTAGTTCCAACAGAACTTTTGGTCTCTTCGCAACTTCTGAAAAGTCCTCTAGTGAATTTCTGAGGAGTTCTCTAATGATGTTTTTGAAAAATTCCTTCTTGACCCTACAGGTAGTGCCGTCTCTGGTAGGGTTCTTCCTGAAATTCGGAGAAGTTTTTTCCTGAGCTTATTCTTTCCAAACTTCTGATTGGTCCCATCCGGAACTGCGAGGAAAATTTTATTCCAAAATTTTTAGGAAAATTCCCCTAAATTTGTTCCTAGACTTCTGAGAACAAACTTTTCCAAAGTTCTGGAGAAAACTTCCCAAAAGTTCTGAAGAGGACTCAGAACTTTTGGGAAGTTTTCTCCAGAACTTTGGAAAAGTTTGTTCCGGAACTATTGGGAAATTCGTGCTGAAATTAGAAGGAAGCATCCCCAATGCTCCTGGGAAGTTTCATTTTTTCTCTCTAAAGAATTTTGAGAAATCCTAATTCAGAAATGCAGAATGTTCTGGTCTGAGCTTTGGAAAAGCTGCAAAGCACTTCTAAGAAGTTCCAACTAACCATTCGAGAAGTTTCTTCTGGAACTTCTGGTAATTTATTTCCTGAACTTAAGAGAAGTTCTTTCCGCAGCATTCTGGACGCCTTGTCCGGAGGATTTTTTTTCCTGATTTTTTGATAAATTATAGGTAGTGCCCTTCCTAGAAATTTGGGAATGTTTTTTTTCCTGAACTTCTGGGAAGTTCAACTTTGAATTTCTGGGAAGAACTCCAAAACCTCTGAAAAATTCCAATCTTCAGAGAAGTCCTCTTCCCTACACTTTTCTCTGAAGCTCTGATAAGTCCTCTCCCGTTTCTTCGGGAAGTTCTGTCTTGTAATTCTGGTAAGTATGATCTTAACTACGGTAATGAATTTTTGAAGGTTCTTCTAGCATGAACTGGTTGCTCCTTCTGAGAAGTTTCTACCTGACCATAGGAGAAGTTTGTTTTTCGAGGAAGCCTCTAAATTTCTCAAATATGATATGTATTGTTATGAACCTTGATTTTTGTTGTAACTTAATAGCAAAGGACCAATATTACCAACGCTTTGGCAGTAATTTTTTGCATAGATTCGAACACGCGTGAGATTGAACACTACATAAGTAGGGACTCCATTTTACCCTCGGAAAGGGCCTATACGATACTTATCTCCAGGCCCATTGTGCCTCCAAGTGGCCCACCGCTTCCGTTTCTTCAGGGATTTCTACTTTAAATGATACCTACGATATTTCAAAATATTAAAACAAAGCTTCTTACCGTGTATATAATACTAGACTGTTCAGATCCTCGTACGTTTTCAATCCGAATGTCAGAGAATACCTTTATTTGAAATTTAAAAAATATTTCAAATGTCTGTTGAAGTCTGCAACATAAATAAAATGTCTGCTAAATGTCTGCATCGTTAAAAAAGTCTGCAATAAAAATGAAAAGTCTGCAAATTTACAGACATGTCTGTCAATATGGCATCCATGGTGTGACGTTTTTAAACGGTTACACGCTCATTCGGATTTATCCAAAATTGAGTAACTTGTACCCATTTTCATAAAACAGGCTGAAATGTCAAACCATGGGTAAGGCGCTTTATGAAAGTGGGTGAATCTCACTCTATTCTTCATAAATCTTTTCTTCTGTTTATACAATGGACACGTATTTGTACTTTTGTTTTCGTCCTTAAGAATTCAGGTAATTTTGTGCAATGTGTTTAAAACAGAAGCCGGACATGGCAACGGAGTTTTGTTTTTACTATTCGTTCTTTAAAAGGGTGCATCGATTTACATCTTGTCGCAAAGGCAAAGGAATGCATCCTGACCATCTCGGGTTTAGTCACACCGATGCCTGCCGACTCAGAATACTATTTGGATATCCTAGTAAACTCATCCAACGAAGCTTCTGAACGCGACATGGTGATCAGTGAAAGTTAACCAACCGCTTCCAGCAGAGCCTGTTCGAGCTGATCGGATTACCGAAATGCGTGAGCGATGCGCACCAGCACCGGGTTCTGGACATCGTGATGAGTGTTTCCAAGGATGAACTGCTGGAGGAGAGCTACCCTTCGTTAATCTCGCTGGTGGATGCCGTGCAGAAATTGAGCTCCTATCTGGTCAACTCCCTTGCTGTCTGTATATATGTATGTATGCATGTGTGTATTTATTGATGAATTTATAATTAAATGAGATGATGAACATTATGACTGAATTATAGTCCATTTTTTTTATAAGAATAAAAAAGAAAAAGCTTTTTAAAATATTTTACCCAATTTCCATGAAAACCACAATTCATAATATTGAGTAGGTCTAACCCATAATCAAATAAATTGTGAGTTCACTCAAATTTGGGTTTGGACCGGGTTACCCAATTTTGAGTAGTTCCATTTTTTATGATTTTGGGTTAACTTTACTCAATTTTGGGTATATTTAAATGAGCGTGCTGGGAATGTCTGGTCATAAGAAAAGACAGACCGGTAAAATCAGCGGAACCTAACCACATACGAAAGAGGTGGCTCTTTTCAATCGGAGCTCGAAGCTGTCATCGAGGGAAGCTGGGAAAAAGGCCAATTTTTCGCAATCCTGCGACCAAAAAACGAAGAAAAGGGTTGGATGAAGAAGTTCTGCCCTAGTAGCAAACTTGTTGCAAATCAGTCTATGTAGCTCTAGTGTGACTCAACTAAGTCACAATCAAGTTACTGCAACCAATTATGACAGGTTCGTGTTGCTTGGGTATGGCCCAGATTGTACCGGTCCGGAATGCAAAGCAGACCTTCAAAGCAAAAAAGTGCTCAAGGAAACTATAAGAACTGTTATGGACGACGAAACGCTTTGTAAGCAGGGTTGCCACATTATTTTTCGTTCCCATCTTAAATTTTTGCCAAAACATCATTATCTGTGTTTAACTGCAGAAAATCCTGGCAAAAATCTTTGCTAAGCTTTGTGTTGTAAAAGCAGAATGGAAACTTATCAGGTGCCTGAATGCTTACGCACTTCTTTTTTCTAATTCCTATTGAGTTATATGCTGAATAGAGCAGATATACAGTGTGTCTCACAAAAGGTGTCACCTCTTTTCAGTCTTGGTTTATTTCAGCTAGGTAATTCTAACAGCGGAATTAATTATACTCGTTTTGAGTGTACAGTAACTGTTGGCTAACTGGGCTAAGTGCACAGCCCAGTTAGCGGATTCTGCTCTGTAACTGGGCTGATATTTCAGATGTAAATAAATTTCGAGGGGGCGTTCGATCTGATTTCGGTTGGCATATATAATTGCGCAATACATTAATTACATAATGGTTTTATGCTTTATACGTTCTTGTGATGTAGCATATTGAGAACCCTATTGTTCAAAATATTTGGTATGTCGTAACCACACAATTTCGTCCAATTTAACAACTTTTCACTCCTCCACGAACTCTATATGCCTTTTTCATGCCCTCTCAGAATTTTGACAACAAGATGTCAAACGCTGATTCTTGAAGTTTATTTGCTTTTTAACTGGGCTATAGATCATTGTTCGATGGCGTCATCAATTGATTGATTGATTAGTCTTTATTTTAGAGACTTTCAGCCGTTGGCTGGTTTGTTCCGTGGCGTCATCAATTCATTTCTGACCGTTCAGGGAGCATGTTTATGCGAACTTTGAAAACAATCGGTAAGATCGATTATAGTTTTTGTGCTTTTATTTCATAACTATTGATGTTAATTAATAGAAAAACATTCACCAGTGCAAATTTTTACACCACGTTCTGAATCAAATCATATACAATCCAGAAAAAGACAATATAAGATTTCGCTTCTTTGGTTTAGATTCTAACACCTTATAAACAAGCTCCCTGAATTGTCAAAAAATTGAGGTTAATACAATACGTGCAATGATCTATAGCCCAGTAGATCATTGCACGGAATCTATTAACCTCACTTTTTTGACAGTTCAGGGAGCTTGTTTACAAGGTGTTAGAATTTAAACCGCTCAAACGACATTTTTCATTTGCTTTTTTCCGGATTCTTTACCATTAGCTTCAGGAAATGATGAAGAAATAAGAACTGATGTCTGTTTCCGGCAAGTTTACTTCAATCGTAATATATTTTGATCACAAAATATTAAACCGATCTTACCGAAAATATTCCAAGTCCACGTAAACAAGCTCGCTGAACTGCCAAAACTTCATTGATGACCCTTTCGTGCAATGATCTGTTAGCGAGCGCCCAGTTAAAAAGCAGCCCAGTTAAACAGCACCCAGTTAGCGAACAGTTGATGTATTCTTTTGACAGCTTATTGCTGAAGACAAATCAACGATTCCGTTTGTTGATATTTATCAGCTACCATGGAAGCCGTATGGGAGTAAGTTTTAAAATTACATTTGCAAAAGCTTAGACCGGGTCAGATATTTCAATAGCCTTAAGCAACTCGGAGTGAGTAAGCGTTCTGTTTTTTGTACCTTGAAACGGTTCAAGGACACTTTAAATGTCAATATTCAATACAAAGGAGGTACAAAATGAACTGTCAGAACGAAGAAAAAGATCAAACGTGTGAGGGAGCGAATAAGACGTAATCCGGCTGTATATGGCCGTAAATAGAGCCAACAATTTCAAATGTCCCCTGCTTCAATGAGCTGGCTCTTCAGACATGATCTGGAATGCAAGCCGTACAAGAAACAAGGGGTTCACGGGTTGAAGGAGCGTCAAACGCAAGCCAAGGTCCAAAGAAGCAGAAATTTTTTGGTTTGACGCGGTGACTGCGAGATTTTATTTTCGAATGAAAAGCTCTTCCTTCTTCAGGACAGTCATAACCAACAAAATGATCTCGTGTATGGCAAAAGTCTTACCAAAGTTCCAAGAGATAAACTATCTGTTAGTACGGTATCAGAATGTATTGAAAATCATGATATGGGGCGCTGTTTCACGAAAACGAAAACTTCCTCTTCTTTTCATAGAACCTAACGAAAAAATTAACACTGAATATTACATCGAGCAGGTTTTGAAGAACCATCTGCTTCCTCATGCTTCGACGCTGTATGGGAATACACCATATTGTTTCCAACAGGACTCAGCTCCAGCTCACAAGGCATTTGGGCTTATAGGCCCTACAAAAGGGCTTACTTTAGACCGATTCAAGAAACATTTGGTTGGTATTTGGGACCAAATTCCTCAAAAAATCGTACGTGCCAGCTGCAATTGGGTTACAAAGCGTTTGCGCAAAGTTATCAAGAAAAAGAGCGAGAGATTCGAATTGAATTAATATAGTTTATTTCAATAACATGTATCTTTCAAATGAAAAATATGTGCTATGATTTGGTTGATTTGTTTTGCTGTAATCCCATTTTGTGTCAAGGCCACCTATTGTGAGACAGCCTGTATAAACAGGTTGCCACAAGTTTTGTCCTCATCATTTTAAGCACTGAAACTAGTTGGGACGCTAGTATAAATAATGAAGAAGTTTTCGGTGATCATTTTAATGTTTTTAGAGATGATCGTGATAAATCATTATCCAACAAAGAATTTGGTGGGGGAGTAATAATTGCAGTTAGTACCGATTATGAATGTGAACAAATTGTCGAAATCATAACAACTGTTGTTTAGGTTTATTATTTACAAATATGGCCATGTGGATATATGACTGAGTCACCTTCTTCTTTATGGAAGAATGAAGTATTCCACAGAGAAATTGGATACTCCGTTAATATATATATATATACATGACAACGGAAACACCAAAAAGTTGGATTGTGATTTGTCCAAACGGTATTTTGATTTTAGACAAGCGGACTACGGAGTTATCAACAACAAAGTAAACTCTTTCGATTGGCAACTGTAATTCGCAGCTTGAACCCAGAGCAAGCTGTGGATACGTTCTACCAAATCAGTTACGATATTTCAGAGAGAACCGTACCCAAGAAGCAACATAAACAACCAAACAGATCCTAAGCTCCAGTATGGTACAATAGAATAATAAAGAATCTAAAAAATAGAAAGCAAAAAGCTCATAAAACTAACAAAAACAAAAAAGACAAAAATGGTCTAAACCTCTCAATTTATTTGACTATATGTGAGCAGTTGAATTTTGAAATAAAAAACTACAAGTTACAGCCCCATTGGGTTGTTCGGAATGATGACGTAGGACTACGGCACTAAATGTAAGCCATTCAGATTGTATGATGAAATATTCTTTAAATTAACCCTTTCAGGCCTTAAATATTCAAAACGTCATTATACAAGCTATTTGGTGTGTTCTGATTTAATTGGTGCTCAATTACATAGGAAAGATTGAAAAAAGTTGGATGTGTTTTTTTGAGAGCTGCTAGGTCATCCAAACGGTCCTGGAGCTCAGAACTTAAGATCTTCAGTTGTAACAGTAGCTTTATCCTAGTTACAATGTTATGATATATATCAAACATAATAAATGAATGCCCTGGAAAACCAACAGAAATTATTTGATAATTTTGGGATATTAATGGCACACAAACTAACTTAACTTAGTATTGCCCATAATGTTACTGTTACATATGTAGACCTTTTGTTTTGAATGACCTGAAACTAATAGTATTACCCTATGATGTCTGTGCACGTTTCAGAATATTCATTGGATATGTTTGAATAGTTATCTTAGTTTTGTATAGCCCAAGTGTCTACGGTTACTACTGTACATCTTAAGTTCTGAACTCAAGTCAGTTTTTATGAACTTGAACATCCCAAGATATTTTGATAATGACTGGTGATTTTACAGAAGATTCACTGAATGTGTTTGAATACATATCTTCACCTTTCGTAGGTTATAAAGCTGTTACGACTATAGATCCTAACTTCTGAACTTAAAGGCAGTTTTGGTGACCTAGAGCATCCTAACACACTCAGATTATTTTACAGAAATCTGTTAAGTTTTACCGAATTCTCAACAGCTGAACGTTTGGTAATCCGATTTTACGGATTTCGGTAAAAAAAAATTGTTGTTTTCTGTAAAAAAATCTAAGTTTGAAGATATCACATTATACTGGTTTAACTTCCAGAAGACTTACTCAAATTGTTCAAATACATATAGTTACTTTGTTTGGTCCAGAACGCTGCAGTTACAGTTGTAGATTTTATGTTTTGAATTCCACGACAGTTTGGATAACCAATACGATTATTTCATAACGTCCGTTGGTCATACACGATAATGAATAAATATGTTTCAATACACAGTGTAGCCTTGCACTGCCCAGAAAGCTTTTGTTACAACTGTAGGGCCTATAATCTGACCTCAAGGATAGTTTGGATGACCCAGAACATGTCATATTGCTTTCTAATGTTTGCTGACATTGAAGAATATATTTGACTTATATGGTTATTACTTTGCATTGCCTAAAAAAATGTCAAGTTCTGAACGCCAGGACAGTTTGAATAACCTAAAGGATCAGAAAATTATAAAAAATTGACTGATGACCTTCCAAAATATTCATTGCATATGTTGGAATACCCACAGTCACCTTCTATAACCTAAAAAGCAAATGTTACAACTGTTGATCTTATGTTTTGAGCTTAAGCACAGTTTGGAGTACCTAGAATATCCCAAGATTGTCGCATTATGTTCGTCGACCTTCTACACAATTCAATGAATATTTTTATATACATTGTGTTCCTTTGCATTCTCCAATAACCTACTGTTACATCTATAGGTCTAAAATTCTAAACTCAAGGACAGTTTGGATGACCCTGATCATTCCAGTTTATCTCGAAATGACTATTTACATTCGAAAATATTTAATGCATATGGTTGAATACGTTGCGTTACTTTGCATAGCCCAAAAAGCTACAGTTAAAGGGTGTCCACGATGAAATTGCCACACTATGAAATTGCTCTAACTTTTTTACCGTTGGGCAGAATTTAATGAAAATTTGAGTGGATTTAGTTCATAGTGCATTATTTACATTCTTCAAGTTTTAAAGTCCTGTGATCAAAACTCGCGGAAATGGAGTCGAAAGAACAGCTCGTGCGTGATAAAATCTTGCGCATTCATCACGAGAACAAGGATCTCTCGCATCGTTCCATCGCTAAAACGTTGGGAATCGCGAATTCCACGGTGTCGCGAGTGATTAAGCGGTTCGAGGAACGGTTGACCACCGATCGGAAGCCCAGAAGTGAAGGAAAAAGTATTCCGTACAACACCAAAAATCACAACCGCGTAGTTGGGGCCTTCAACCGAAATCCGAACGCCTCCGTTCGGGATGTGGCTAAGAAGCTGCACCTAAGCCGAAGTTTTGTCCAGAAGGCCAAAACTAAGGCTGGGCTTCGAACGTTCAAGGTACAAAAGGCCCCTAATCGCGACAAGAAGCAGAACAAGTCCGCTACAACCCGTGCCAGGAAGTTGTACCTCAACATGCTGACGAAAGTTGAATGCTGCATCATGGACGACGAAACATATGTGAAGGCCGACTTCAAACACAGTTCAGCGTTCCGGAGCATGTCCGCACTCAGAAGATGTCCAAATTTGCGAAGAAATTCCTGGATTGGCAAGCCATCTGCACGTGTAGGAAGCGGAGTGCACCTTTCGTGACCCAGGACACGATGAACGGACAGGTGTACATAAAAGAGTGCCTCCAGAAGCGGCTGCTTCCTCTCCTGAAGGCCCACAACGTCCCAACAATCTTCTGGCCGGATTTGGCCTCATGCCACTACTCCAAGGACGTGCTGAAGTGGTATGCGGACAATAAGGTCAATTTCGTGCCGAAAATGTTCAACCCTCCCAACACTCCGGAGCTCCGCCCCATCGAGAAGTACTGGGCGATTATGAAGCAGCACCTTCTTAAACGACCTAAGGTAGTGAAGACAGTCGAGGAACTGAAGAAAGTATGGGTTTACATGCAAAAAACGGTTGATTCACAGGTTGTGCAGAATCTTATGGCCGGGGTTAAGGCCAAGGTGCGGGCATTTGCGTATGGACTGTAAATAAAATACGAGTAAAATGGTAAAATGAAGTTTAATAGTTATTTCTCAATCCCTGAAAATTTGATGGCAATCGGATGAAAACTCGAATTTTGCGAATCAATTTTGTGTGTGGCAATTTCATCGTGGACACCCTTTACTATTGTAGATCATTAGTTCTGAACTCAAGGAAAGTTTTGATGACTTAGAACATCACAAAATTATTAAATATTGACTGTTTACCTTCCAAAAGGTTCATTTCATATGTTTGAATGCATACCATAATTTTATATAGTCCGAAAAGCTACTGTTACAATTGTAGATCTGAAGTTATGAACTCAAGTGCGTTTTGGAGAACCTAGAATATCAACAAAAATTTAATAATACGTATGCATTTGTACCATGCATGAGCATGAGCATGAGCATGATTGACCGCCCACGGATGCAATTCCGTTATTGCTAGATCAGCTGTATTTACACAAAGAACCAACAGATGATGTTTTGGACTAACATACATCTTCAAAGTGTAAAAACTGGTGACCCATTATAAAGCAATACCGGCGCCGGCCGTGTCCGAATGCTAGTCAAGTAGGGAATGGGAAGGAACGTGTTGACATGATGCTCGCTTTGAAGGAAGCCGAGAAATCCTCTGCACTTCCACGAGACATCACTGGGATGTTGGATAGTTGGGGAAAGGTTAGCAGCAGGGCTCGTTTTGGTTAACGGTACGCTGTAGTGATCCTCATAGCAAGAGATATGCGGAAGCAGCCATTTTTGAGCCAATCGTGCAGCGAGAGCTGTCAAATCTGAGCCAATCGTGCAGATTTTGTACTGTGGCAAGTGTTATCAGCCTCTGTGAAGAAAATAAACACCGCTGCCAAATAGTTCATCAAATTTCCACACATCTCCCGCCACGAGGATCACTATTACGATGAAAGTATGCACTCCCGTTTCACCCCTCACAACCCCCGAGCACAACTATACGCCATCCCACCCTCGCACACGGAAATGCCACCCAACTCCCGCCAAAAAGTGGATCAACTCAATTATGAGTTGATCCACCCCCAACGAAAACCGAGCAACACCCCCGCGTGAGAAAAAGAGACAGCACACAACTGCACCCAAAAACTGAGCAAAATGAAACGGGAGTGTGTAGCACTATCCGCCAAAAGCAATGGACCGCTCCGATGTGGCTGAAAAGAGACAAGAGACAAGTACAATGAAAAACAAAACAAAATAGATCAAATAAAACAGGATACTAGATATTGTCTTCAAAATATGGTAGAAATAAATTATTTGTCGCTTCGCAGACCAGCTCTCCTCGGTGTCCTAGATGGCCAAGTCCTGTTGGACTCGCAGCTGCTGTCGTCGTCACTTGTTCACATCAAGACGGCCGTTGCCGACATTTTTGAAGCCTTCCGGTAGCAACACGATATCTGCGTCTAATCTAATACGTATGCATATGTACCATATTCCAAAACTACTCTTTATGCTATTAATAAGGCAAATATTTTTTCTTCCTGAGCTTCTTTATATTCACGATGTTCTAGGTCGTCAATTAGGTCTTAATTTCATATGATTTTTTTACAATATTTTCCAAATTGAAGAATTAATGTAGAACAAATTAGCCAGTGACAGTGTACACTTTTATTCAGTCTGTGATTTTATACAGCCATTTTCCCTTGGGTCATATACGATCCCTTAAAGCACGATTCAAAGTAAATTTGCACGCATTCACGCATTGCACGCATGTTCATAACTCAAGAATTAAACAACATACACGATTGATCAAAACGTCAAATAAAAGGGTATTTAATCAGCTTTCAAACAATATATAAAAAATTATAACATTTTACCGTTTCAAACGAACTGTCGCACTTTACTTGTGATGGATGCCATCATGATCTGCACAGTCGCTGGTTACACTGTACCGGCGTACTTATTCCACTTTGAACGCATTTGTCACTTATTTACGGCATCCTCAAAGTTTTCGCTTGACAATTGCCCAATATTTTTCGATCGGTCTGAACTCATGGCAATTCGGAAGATTATTCTCTTTGGCGACGAAATTAATATTGTTTGCAGCATACCATTCTAGTACCTCCTTAGAGTAGTGGCAGCTGGATAGATGCGGCCAAAACATAACGTTGATCTTGTGTTGCCGAATGAAGGGTATAATCCGCTTTTCGGACACTCTTAAATGTAAACCTTCAACGTTATTGTGTGGAATGTAATGAAAATTTTGGTTTTTAGGCCACAACTGCAGATTCTTTGCCAAATTATTAGTTTTCGAGCAAACTTATCAGCAAAAACAAATTTATACCTGAAAGGGAAATTCCCACGACCAGTTTCCAGATAAAATTTACGTCCGGGGATTTGTTCATAATCTATTTTGACATATGTTTCGTCATTCATTAAAATACAGCCATCAAATTTCGTCGAAACTCGTTCGTATAGTAACCGTGCTTGCTTTTTGTATGGAGACACCTGTGTTGCCTCTCACGTACCTCAACACCTTTCTCCTCAGCTCTTTGTCCCTAGTGCCACTTTTATGATAGATGCGCTGTGCTTTATTCACACTCAGAGTTTCCTTGTAACGTTCGATTACAAGACACACCGTTGACTTTGGGAATTTTAATTCTTTTGCTATTTTTGAGGCAGACCACTAAGGATTCTCTAGATGTTTGTGCACAATTAATTTACTTTTCTCAAGTCCCATGATCCGAATTTCTAGACACGTCAATCAATCGAGAAAAACTCTTCACCAATTTCTTTGTCAATAAAACATCAACAAATGCCTGTCAAACGTTTTTGTTCCAGCTACCAGGGACGCGATGGTGTATTAAACCGTGCGTCCAGATTTACTTTGAATCGAGCTTTAGGCCTGTAGTGGTTAATATACTGGTTAAGACAAGGCCTAACATATATGAATTTTTCAATTCAATAGTATGTGGCCCGACATTATTCTCTATTGAAGTTGATGCCTAGAAATATTTCCGATCGATTGGTGCAAAAATTTTGTTTGTTATTTTTGAGAAATGACTTAGATATTAACGCTTAAAACCTGACCATAATACGTTTTTTTTTTATTGTACCCCAGTATAAACAACAAAGAGAGCAAAAGATACTGGAGAGGTTCCCGAATATCTTTATTAGAACTTCAGCTCGGCCTATGGGTATGTCGGCAGGACACAAGAAAGTCGTCAAAATAAAAAAAAATGCTCTGTTTGACAAGCAATTTGTTCGTTCGCCAAGGAAATTTACTAGAAAGAGTACCTGCCTTAACGGTTGCTGTGTGTCGTTAGAAGCAACACTGAGAGCCCATTGTTTTGGCCCGATATGACATAGTGTCACTATCAGAGCTTAAAAATATCATATTCAATTCTCAAATTGCACCCTGACTGAGTCAAAATATTAGTCATCACGCACTGTTCTTAGCGAACATGAAGTAAACACAAATTTGACTTCATGAATCTCTTGTGCAAGATGAGTCAACTTGTTTTGTGTTGCTTTACTTTGATCATTCATTCGTTCCAGAAAGCAGTGAATGTACGTAAGCGCAAACAACTCATTCAATTTCATCGTTCAACCGTGAAGACGAAAGAACAGTCATTCATTTGGAGAATCAATGAAGTGAAAAAAACCAAAACTTCTCGAATCGATCCTGCAAATGTCTTTTCTCGAACAAATGCCTCACAAACTCTGTAGCGATTTCGTCCATTTAGCCTTTTGGCTTCCTTTGCCTTCAGCCATGTTCTGGAATACTTGAAAACCAACCAAAATCTCTTGAGGCTTGAATAGCCGTGTCCTTTGCTGTGGTGTGAATGAGTTGTGTGGAACACAAGGACAACGGAATGACTGAGCATAGCAAAATAAGTAAACACGAATATATTGCGTGACTGATAGAACGAAATGAAGTGAGCGAAAATTGGACCTACTGAATATTTTTTTTACTCATCGTTCACGACGGCTGTCATTTTTTTCGAGCTCTGGTCACTATGTCTAAACCAGATGGTTAAGCGGTATGAAGCCAGCAAAATTAATATCGTACCGAAACCCGTCAATTCTCCTAATAGTCCTAAGTTACACTCAATCGAAAGATATTGGGCTCTGATGAAGCGGGCGCTTTCCAGAAAGAAGCGGAAGACTAAAAACTCCAACAATTCCAACAAATTTTAACCAGAGCTGCCAGAAAGGTCGCTAAGAAGTCTGTACAAACGCTTATGGCTGAATCACAAAGTTTGAGATTTTCCATTTGAGATCATTGGAGAGTAAACCAAATCGGATGATATCGAGAAACCACGATAATGATGAAGCGAAGTAAAATTGATTAAAAATATGCATAAATACATACATTATTTATTCAACATCACGTTTAGGATAAGACATAATCAACAATAGTACGCCACAATACTCGGTTTGCGGCTGCCGCTCTCCTTCCTTGGTCACGCCCAATGCTCGCCAGATCACGCTACAACTGGTCCGCCCATCGTGCTCTCTGCGCTCCATGCCTTCTTGTGTCCACAGGATCATTAGCGAACACCAAATTTGCAGGGTTGTTGTCCGGCATTCTTGCAACATGCCCTGCCCACCGTATCCTTCCGGCTTTGGCCACCTTCTGTTGCTGGGTTCGCCGTAGAGTGCAGCGAGCTCGTGCTCGAACATATAATGATTCTAATAAAAATACATCAACATACCTTCACCAATTAACTTTTTTCTCACTCCAGAGATAGACTTTTTTCAACTCCAGAGTACGTCTGATAGAGCTGATTTTTTAGTTTCAGATTTGAAGTGCATCAAACTTCAAGCTGGCTATAATTTACAAAAACTTCTGGATAAAAATTCTAGGAAGTGTTCAAGAATTAAAGATTTATTCATAGAAGATTATAATTTAAATTAATTTATGTTTATTTGAGATTAAGCTCCATTGAAATTCGTTCAAGCTACAAGTGAATTTCTTTCAAATTTGTAAAATTCCGGTTGAATACATACACTCAGTAGCAACAAAATACAGAGCAAAATATTTCTTCCAAAAACGCTATGTTCAACCTTCTTGAACTTTGTCAATTATCAATATTTTTTGCTGAAAATTTTACAACACTATAACCAATGTATGTACTATACATTTTTTGTTGATAAGGTTTATAAAAGTTAAAGTTTTCATAACATATGTGAAAAAAGTTGTTTTTGGCGTACCAATTTCAAAAATACGTATATCTGTGAAAAATTTTGATAACATGTTTTAAATTTCATCATAGCCTTAAAATATATAGGCAAAATTTGAACTATTTCCATCAAATGGTTTGGACAATAGCTGACGTCAAAGTTGACGCACCAACAGGAGCATTTCCCTTTTTCATCCGATATTGACCATGCTGGCATCCCATTTCAGACA
>JASCZW010016326.1:0-18904 GCA_034211315.2 Aedes japonicus | reverse complement strand
TATCGTAGCAACCCTGTTGTGTACAGAACAAAATTGACAGCGTTTTCAGTTGATTTGCAGCAGCCATGACGAAATTATTTAAACAACTAGGGTAAATGCTCCTATAGTTGCGGTAGTACCAATAGTTGCGCTATCGCAAATAAATTATTTATTTGATTGACTAGAATGGGTTTTCACTTACTATACATTGAGTGATATAGTTATTCAAAACGTCTATGCATATTTTTTTCAATTAACCGGTCACGGAAAACACAGATTATTGAATTATTCTATACCTTAGAACCGTAGTCAAAATTACAGTTCTCACTAGTGTAAAATTTATATTCTGCCTTGAAGTTTTTATCCGATAATTACAAAACCATTACAGATTCCTTTAATTACTTATATCCATTTTCATTATCTACTATGGGTGAAACTATTTAGAACATAAAATTTACTGATTATTGATGATAGTATTAATAAATATATGCCTCCACTATTGGAACACAAAACGCATTGCGATCCTGTAGCTGCGGTATTTCTTACTCCATATTGGTTGCACTGCATTTTCGCAGTATCAAACTTGCTCGTCACTTCTTTAGCATTTGTTTACCACTTAATTGTGTACGGTTTGCATTCTTATTTTTCGCCCTGTTTTTGGCATAAAGAAACTTGTGAATATGAGTCAACTGATAATATAGTTATTAGCGGACTGGGAATTGGAAAGCGCTGAAGGATGTATGGATGCCTCCAATTGTACGTTCGGAAGGTTTTCTATCCCTTTCTTTTGAAGAAAGTCACCTTCCGGTGATATATTTTGTCGATGGGCATTCGTCACAAATGGCAGCAGATGTAGCTCATTTGCACCTGGATTTAGGAATAATACTTGTAGTATTGTGCCCCAATACCACCAGGATCACGCAGCCTGACGATGTGGCCATTTTTAAACCTTTAAAAAACGCCTGGAAGGCAAGCAGTTTCTGGGTTGGCGCGACAAGCATATCAACGGAGAAAAATCTTACTGTAAATCACTTCGGCATGGTGTTGCAGGGATGGCACTGAAACAGAGAATTGTGACAAATAGCATTACAAATGGATTCAATGTTTGCGGTTTGCACCCATTCAACCCTCGACAGTATTGACTATAGCAAGTGCATTGCAAAGTTGGCTGGAATACACTCAGAAGCAAAGTGTTCACAATGTTATATCCTCACGCGTACGAAGAACCACAAATTTGTGAAACTAACAGGACGTATTCCCCATGTATTCTGAACTCTGTCATCATCCCTTGCAAGACTATTGAGCTTGCCTTGAAGGACATAGGAGATAAACGCTTGGAAAAGATAACGAGCATCGAAGAATTGAGCGATGATGAAGTTGTTATCAGGAACATTTACGAAAAACTTATAAAGCCATTTCACTCCTCTGGATCATTGATAAAATCGAGTAATTTTGAAGCGAAGTATTCAATGTAAGTTAATTTTGAATCTTGTGTTAATTATTCTACCGTTGATCTCCAAGTTTTTGATCCAAGATTATGCCAGGTCCAATTAAACAGCTCTTCCGAAATTTTTGGCGGTCAAGAACCAACATCGAATACCAATCTCTGGGCTGCACCTCTGGAATTATTTGTCGATAACTCAGGTAGCACTGTACACCCTTCAGACTTTACATCAGGTAAATTAAAAACAATATAAATTATTTGATTTGCATACATCATGAACTTACATTATCAGGTGAGACGATGGTTGAGTATTGTTCATTCGACCAGCGACAAGATATGTATTTGCAAACGGTTGGTGAACTGTACTCTCAGGATACTTCAGGGACATCAAAGGAGTCACCTGAACATAATCGGTACCCGGGGGCCTGAACAAAGAGAACCCGTATTGATGGACATTACTAACGAACAAGCAGGAGTGAAAAGGAAGATGAGCACATCAGGGAGTCCTTAAATGTTCTGAAACTCCGAAAAGAATACGTGACCATCACAATTATAGGCGACAATTCTTCCTGTGCTTACAGCTGGCGGAACGATTGGATGAGATTCGCCAAATCGAGAAGAGAAACAGAACGTCATTCAACAGAAAAAGGAAAAAGGCTGAGAGAGTGCCGAAAGGAAAATGAAAAATGAACAAGTTTTTTAGTTTGGCCTCCCCCTTGTTTTTTATTTTACTGTACTTAATACACGGTGACATGTCTTGCACATAGAGCTGATGCAAAAGTATTGTCAGTTCGATAGAAATTGGGCATTACTTGACAAGCGAGTATGGATCTATCCTGCTGTTAAACGCATGCACTGAAAATTAATTTTCGTTTATATTACGAAATCGAAGGTAGGTCTAACAAAACCACTCTTTGTTTTCTGCAACGAAACTGATTTATACTTTTTAAGAAGCTACTTTCGTATTTAATGCCCACGCACAACTATCAAAAGCACGAAGCATTTGTTGACACAGAAAGAATATTCATTCATTCTACGAAAACAATACAAAAAGCTACGAGTAATTTGTTACCAATAAAGAAGAAACGTTTCCCTGGTGGTTGAACTGACTGAATCTACTTTATCGGCTCAAAATATAATTGAAAAAAAGCACAACCACGCCGAGACTTGTTCAGCGCTTTGTTTTCTAATGTTTCTGACATGGGGTTCGATCCTATATATTTAGGAAGAGCTCTGTGTGGAATGGTTTAAAAAACCTAATTATTGTGCAATCGACAGCGCCTGCATTTCTATTTTGGGATAAATTAATGATTCCCGCCATCCCAGCAGCAACACCAACTTTTAAGAGTACGATCGAAGGAAGCAGTGATTGGCTGGTCTTCACGAAATTCATGTTGTGCATTGTACAAAAAGGTGTGAATGATTAGCATTTTGTTAGATGAAAAGCATCTTGAATGTTTCATACATTACACGAGACATTGGTTCTATGTACAAAATCCATGTTTACGAAACGAGTGAAAGCTAATTTACGAAAATAAATTTTCAGTGTGACTGTCCCACGTTCTATACAGATGGCATTGGATATGGGACAGTTATGCGTATAATTTCAGTATATGTTGTATATAACGTCGGAAATACTTCATTGTACTGCTCATACATTAGTTTATTATTGTTAACCGCAACTACAGGAACACCCATATGCAACTATAGGTACACTATCGCAACTATAGGAACAAAACCAAGCAAAAGGTTTTCAGCTAGTGCATCTATTAATAGGCTTTAATATACAAATTTTATGCTTTGAAAAGATAAAAGAGCATTTATTTGACTAGAAAATATTAAAAACGTCATCAATGTTTATTTTATTTTGCTAAAAACATTGAAAACTCTAAACTTATTGTGCTTAGATCCTCCACTATTGGGTCATTTACCCTACGCGCGGTGGTTTGTTCGTACTGACACATCCACCATGGAGCAAAGAAGTTGGACATCGTGAGACACTTCGTGTCCGCCGCATATAGACGATCCTGCATTTAAAACATTCTAGAGAAATGCAAGAGCTTCGAATGGAAGCCGGGTTCCGGCTGCCCGACAGTACTGCATGGCCTAAAAGAGCAGCAGAAGCTGAAAACAACCCAAGAGCAAGGTGGCAAGATGGAGAGGTTGGTGATACCAACCAAACGTTGAAAAGTTCCCTGGCAAGATGGACATTGTTATGCGGAAGTGTCAGTCAAGGCCGGCCGTGTCTAAGCAGCAGGCAACCGGCTTGTCCAAACGACACATAACACTGTGTGTGGTATTTGGACACTGCAGCAGCATGTATCAGTATCACCACTCAGTGCCAGCGCTCAATAGAGTTTACGCAGTGTGTACTTCAGCAAATGTGGAAGCCGAGTGATTTCAACTTCGGCAAACGCCGCAGCCAAGTGATTTTAATTTACGGATACACGTCGAGAGTTGCACAGATTACGAGGGTGATTTTGCTTGTTTTGGTATTTCCTCTGTTTCGTTTTTAGCCTTGCATGCTGTTACTTGAGACTTGATACCTAATATTATTCTCTGAAAAAATGCGTATGCCATCTCGATGTTGTACTATACCCAGTCTGTTTTCCTGGTTGTTTGTCATTTAATGGAGCGTATTTTTTAGTATTGAGTAAAAATATTTTTGAAGCAACATCAACTTCTTCCCTTTCTGAATCTTCCCGTGTGATCGACTCAAGCACGTTCATAAATGCTCAGTGTTCACTGATTCTTTGCATAGCTCGGCATTCGCACATTTCGTAGAGTTCATAAAATTCCATCTTCCATCTTGTTGTGAGCGAAACTTATAAAATTGGTTCCATTGTGTTTCGTGGCAAAGCTCGCATGCAAAGTGTCTGAAAATGTCAGCAGAAAAATATGCTAAGGTTTCGAAGGACGTAGTAAAGGTTGTTACTGAGTGGTTCTCGAGCAGGGACCTGGCAACCCGATCCTATTTACTAGCGTTTGACAGTATGCAACATATTGTGGGCCTTATTTGAATAAGGCCCATCTGACGTTTGTTACTACGGGTACGAACCACAGGACTGAAGCGCTGTCATCCACGAACAAAAACCGGGAAGCCGAAAACTTGGCGCTTATTTACAGCTCGGTTTTCTTGAAGGCAATATGCAACAAACACAATATCCGCGGCGGAAGTTGTCGTGTTTTGTCATTTATTTAATTTGAGAAAAAAATCTTCCACCTCGTACTTAGTGCAGTGGTTAGCACAAGGATTGATTTTTTTTTATTTATTTGCCAGGTACTATAATATTTCATCTAAATTACTAATACTAGTAGTTTTGTAGATGAAATATTGTAAAGAAATATAATCCATTGTGAACCGAGCTTGAAATGTTCAAATCGTCACTAGCGCCACACCAAAAGTTGCAGGCTTCAAGAACTATTGCTCTCTTCACTCCTCTGGTACGAATGCCTGTGTTATTTACATAAAATGAATCTTTTGACTTTTGGTTGTACACGCTCGTTCAGATCTACTCTAAATAGAGTAAATTTCACTTAGTTTCGTATTTCCATGCTAAATCTGGATCAACAATAGAAAAGGGCCCATCAACATTTGTAAACAAACACTTCTGAGCCCCTTTTCTCGCAAGCCGTTGGCTATACACGCAAACCTACTGAATCGTCATGTAGGGGAAACTTTCCCCTACATGATGATGGTATTGGTTTGCGTGGGTGGCCTACGCTTTGCGAGGAAATAGGCTCAGAAGTGTTTGTTTACAAGTGTTGATGGGCCCTTTTCTATTGTTGATCCAGAAATGTCAAAAACTGAGTAACTTGATATAAGAAAACTGAGTAACTGCTACTCTGATTGTAAAAGCGCTGTACTTATCAAAATAGAATAATTACAATGAAGCTGTCAAAGGCGAAAAACGTGGTTCAGTCGATCAAAAGTTTTCAAGATGGGACAGCTGTATGTTGTAATCAACAATCATTTCGACTGCGAAGTGCCGAATTCAATTCATGAATTACAATCAATCCAGAAAATAACAAATTTAAAGTTTTTCGACACTTCCGTTTCGACCGAACAGTTGTCGGAAATAATCAACAATTTCATTAAAATAAAATAAAAAATAAAATTAGATACTGAATAATGTTTACTCAAGTTTTGGCAGATGACCTAGTTAATCAGAATTGAGTAACTCCACAGCTACCCTAATTAGAGTAGCTCCAGTTTAAATAAAACTGAGTCGTTTTCTACTCAGTTTTGTAAAACTACAAACAAACGTGACTGAGAAATGTTTACTCTTTAATAAAGACATCTAATCTAATCTCTCTTCGAGAAAAGTAGTCTTGTTTTCATTGTATTGACAAATCATCAAGTGTAATACTCATTTTCCTTTCAACAGGGAACAAATGTACAGCAAATTGACTTTTCAATTTGCTCTCATTGATAGTAGCATCAGTTTTTAATTCGATGTCACAGGAATAAATGTTTGCTATCAATTTTGATCCTTTAACCGTTAAAACGACCAAACCGACAGCAACCTGAGTAAACATTATCGGCAACATCACAACATCATATGTAGTTTTCTATTTGATCTCAGACTCTACTCGGGTAGCCATCCAAAGTGCAACATTTGTTTGAAAGAGCTCGTGGTTGACATTTTCTACAATTTAAAGAGGCATTCACAAACGGTGCATCGTACTGAGTTAGAGGATACGACCACTAGTGCGGAAGCGGTTGAAAATTGCCGTCCAAAACGGAAGATTCCTAGGGTATCCGTTCCGAAAGACAGAGAGTTGTTGGTGGAGTACAGTGTAAAGATGGCGACGGTACGAGGGTTTTCTTTCAACATGCTCGATCAACCTGGTCTAGCGGATCTTCTAGGGACTCTAACAAAAGCCTTAAAAGTATCCAGTATTATCCGCAGGACCGTTCTAGAGGATGTAGAGAAAACTGCAATGGCATTCAAAACAGCATTCAAAAATGAACTGAAGTATAGAATGATATGCATTAAAGTGGACTCCGCTACTCGAAAAGAAAAGAATGCATATTTTTATAAAATTATGCATTCCAATTGATAAATTTAATAAATGTATAAATTCATAATAAAATAACGTCTCGACACAAATACCACATAAATGGTAAAGTGTCTTTAATAAATAATAATATTAATAAAAATTAAGAAATAAAATGCAAAAAATGTCCATTTCACTCACAATTGTGGACTACCCGGACACTTTTTGATGCACTTCGGATGTAAAACAAAGGAGTTTGTCCTCAAGAAGCTGCTGCTCTTTGAACTCTGATGTGCGAGCTTCAAACAACGAATGCGAACAGAGGCAGAGTGGTGGATTGAATGCAAAATACACGCGCTTTCAAGAGACAAAAGAAAATTACACTCCCGTTTCATTTTACTAAATTTTTGAGTACAATTATATACTATCTCTTTTTCTCTTAAGGAAATGTTACTCAATTTTTGTAAAAAGTGGATCTACTCAAAAATGTATCCCCCTTTAGTTTTATGATAACTGATGTGTATAAGAATGAAAACTTGGATCGGTAAAGTTGATTAGAGCCTGTACAAATAAATGATTTATAAAAAAAAAGATTACTTCTACCTCTCTACCGGTACGGAATAGGGTAACTAAATTGATCTATTGCTTTATTGCTTGCAATATCTTTAAAATCGATTCACACAATAAATCGTCACAGTATGACAATCGGCAGTCATTTCATATTATTGATAATCTGTTATCAATTGGCCACTTTAATTGGTGTATTATGTTAGAATACTGAAGTCGTTTTTTTTGGAAGTTCCAACTCATGAAAAATAGTTGATTTTTGTATGATGTCTTGTCGGACCGACATGAGTTGATTACGGTGCTGTAAGATATCATAATGAAACTATCCAAAACAACAACGTTTTATCACTGACATCTGAATTGAAGATGTTCTATTAACTGATTGTTGGAAATTGGGTTTTTCTTGAAGCTTGCTCAGTTTGAAATTGAAGAAATTTGAATTTATTATGTTGAATATAATTTATTTGTGATTTTTCTGCATTGTTGACAAACAACATTTGATTTATACAAACAACATTTGATTTATACAAACAAAATTTGATGTTTTTGAATATAAAAATGCCTTTTATTATTTTCCAATTTTCCGACTTTTCCTTCGAATTCCCAACTTTTGAGTTTCTCTGAAACTGTTTTGGGCAAAAATGAACAAATCATCCGAAGACATTCATTTTTATAGAGATAAATCACTTTTATTATAAAATGGACAAGTTTTTTTTTTCTTTCAGTTGAATTCATCATTAATGATGCTTTCGGTTTCTTATCTTCAGATGACATAGTTGAGTCGGAACAAGAAGATAAGGCAATCGGAAATTACTCGGATACTGGTAATGAATCTTTGGGCCCTACCGGAATCGGTAGAGTATCCTGATGTTGCCAAATTAATTGGTAGGTCTTTGGCACACTGTTTTCGGGTATCAGTTTATATCGAACGGTACAAATACTTGGGGCTCCAAAATTGTCCCCTTTTGGTCTTACCAGCACCGGTTTCAGAGTATTCCGATGTGGCCAAATGTCCTGATGTGATGATCTTGGATATCAGTGAATTTTGTCGCCGAATTGAAACCGCCGAACGTGACAAATATTTGGAGTTTCAAAATTGTCCTCTTTGGACCCTACCGGAACCGGTTCTAGAGTATCCGGATGTGGCCAAATCCTCTGGTTGGTCTATGGCATGATGTTTTTGAAGATTAGTTTTCGAAATTGTGAATTTTCAGCCGGTATTTTCGAACGGTACAAATAGTTGAGGTTTTAGAATTGTCCTCTTCGGATGCATACCAGAACCGGTTCTGGGTTTCTATGTGCCCAGAATGGACAGTTTGTAAAAAACAGACCAGCATGTGGTTTGCAGAATCTATACGTTTCATTAGAGACCAAAATTATAAAACTCGGTTCAAAAATAATTTTTTGGCAGCGAAGCAAAGTCTTGGGTCTTTTTTGACTATTTTAAAAAATTTTCCTAATGCATAAGGAAGATTAAAAATGCTTGGTCCAAAGTGTCATCCAAATCGAAGATTTTATGCGTTTGATAACGGCTCCCCACCATGCTGAGTGAACACCCCACAACAACGTGTTTGCTTTGTCTGCGCTTGTGTCTGCGTAGAACGGCAGATTGTCCGATTCCAAATTTCACTACTCACATTCTCTCTATCAAGCCAGTCTCGTCGAGCGCTCCGGGAATGTCCCGTTTGTTTCCTAACACCAGCACTGGGATACCGGCCAGCTGGGGCTTATCTAGCAATGAGTGCAGCTCATTCCGGGAAGCTTCCATCTTATCCAAATCGGCCGCATCAACCATGTAGCTAAAATGTAAGGAAATTGTGTTGCTTTAATCCGGTCGTAAATCTCACGCCCGCGCTTTCCCAGTGCCCTCTGCGAAACGATTGCACTTAATCAGTTTTGACGAGAGATAAGCGTGACACCTACACGATGGCGTTGACCCCGCGGCAGTACCGTTCCCACATCGATCGGAACCGTGGCTGGCCTCCGATGTCCCACACCTTGATCGTCACGTTGCCCTTGGTCACCTTGCGCATGTTGAAGCCGACGGTCGGAATCATGTCCTCGCAAAACTGGCCGGACTGAAATGAAGAGAGATGAAAATAGAGATGAATGAGGTTTATTTTAAATTTCGTTTGCGTCGATTGAAGGCGGATGGATAAACACAAGGGAGCACAAGGAAACCCTATAAGATGGGGTGGTGAGTTTCTTGGTGCTAATTAATAATGCAAGAAACAAGCAGAAACTTGATAGAGAAAAGAGACGGTAAGTTTGGTCTGTATGTCAAGGCAGAATCTCGGCTTGTATATAAAAGGGTGAAGGAAATTCGAGATGGTATAATTATAGAACGCAAATGCAAATCAGGGTGTTATATTTTTTTCTGTGCTGTTGCATGATAGGTTAATTGCAAAGATTTTACTTTCTTCTATTGCCAGTAATTTGGACGCACGTGTTCATGTTCTCCTTTCAAGCAGTATTCGAAGTATTTTGCACTGTGATAGTATACATTTTTCAAAATTTCTCAATCTCAATTTCACTATTATTAAAAAACCAATGAACAAATTGACTAGATATTTCATGGGATGATAATGCGGCTTTGGAACTTTGCCCAATAGGCAGGAAAAGACCTTGAAGAAATGAAGTTTGTAGCACCGGAGCAGTTGCTTGTTGCGCGTGGCAGCAAGCCCAGGGTAGTACACAACATCGCTATGCGTGAAAATGTGTACTAGGACTACAGTTTTAGTAGACAGTTTTGCATTTTTATGCTTGCCTAAGAATCGGCTCAACACTCTATTACATATCTCACTATTGTCGACAACAACAACAATGGTTGGAGAGATTATCCTGTTTGACCATTTGGATGGTTTCACTTGAAAGTGGACACAGTTTGTCACATTGGAGGCGATGATATCGTGCGACAAGAAGTTCGAAACATATGCGGCACTCAATCTCTCAAATGCTTGCTGCTTGTCTCTCGGTAGCGCTTAATTGTTCTTCTGCGTCGTCACCTCAAATGCGAAGGCTTCCATTTGAACTTGTTTCAGAACTTTGATTTCGGCAGCATTGAGCTCCTGTTTAGTTAATGGGTCATTGCGTCGTTTTCCTTTCTTTCTCGCGTTGGCAATAAACTAGAACTACTCGTAAGCGATCACTGCTTCCCATGTAGCATGATATAGAACTGATGATCTAACTTCTTCGGGCGTGTCCACCGCTATATTTGTAGTATGGTCCACTACCCCATTTTCTTGCTTCATCCGCCAAATTGGACTCCGACGGCACCCCTCTTTACTCGTCAGCAGTCGTTGTCTCGAGGATTTCACCGACTTTGTTGGCCACAAATGGCCGATAGTTTCTCGGGTCTGCACGGATCCACGAAAGCACGACCGAGCCATCCGCCCCAAGGATTTGTCTTCTGCCATGAATAAATGGTTTGTTTGCACGAACTTAGCCATCTTTGTTCCAAGGAGACAACCTCAAAGTTCAAGCTTTGGAATAGTCATCGGCTTTAGAGGCGCTAGTTTTGCCTTCGCGGCGATCAGAGTAAACTGAGGCGTGCATTCTAAACCGATCGTACGCAGGTTCAGCGCACAGGAATACGCAAGCAAACTGGCTTTCACGAAGACGTGAAGTTCAGTATGGCGCTTCCGAGAAAAAGCAACGAGGAATTCGAATATTCACAAGTTCTGCACCAGAATATTTCGGTGGATCAAAAAGATATCCAAAAACCCCAGTGGGTCTAACAGAATCATGACACAGCGTAACACTTGCCTCTGCGTTGGAATCCTGCCGATTTCCTAAAGAGATTGAACTTCATCGCTCATTCGAGTACTGAACGATAGTTCGTCCATTAGTGGGTCCCACATCATCCCCAACACTCGTTCCATATTGTTGCTCGTTGTCATCAAGCATTTACTGGCAGCAACTTACGTTTCTCCAAGGTACTGCTTTACACTCGGATTGTTGGCAATCCAATTTCGAAATTCTAACCACCCGTTTCGGAAAATCTGACTTAAAGAAAAATACGGCAAGCTTCTTCCTCCGACCCGAACCTATCGAGGTCATCGTCTACGTACATACTATGTAGTATACTGCTGCGGCTTTGGGAAATTTATCACTGTGGTCCTAGGCGTTCTTATTCTTGACGAATTATGCTGAAGCTGGCGAACATGTCGATCCGAACGTCGCGACATCAACCAGGAAAATATTCGGGTCAGGAGTCAGATCCACAAGCCACAGGATTCATTGCAAATGCTTGTTCGCTGGGCTCATCAGAATTTGTAGGAACATAGCCTTCGCATCGGAACACACCGCAATCGTGAACTGCCGAAGCGAAGCAGCATTCCTAACAGCGACACCAAATGGTCTGGGCATTTTAGCAGCATACTGTTCAGCGATACGCTATCCAGCTTGGCAACAGCACCCCAAACAATGCTTTTTCGGATTGATCACCGCCCCTGCAGGGAGGTACCAGATTCAGCGAGCATTCGCTGCCTCTTGTTCGTTCCTTGTGGCCGAATGACCTTTGCTAACAAAATCACCTACCGTGGTAGGATTTGCTGCATCGTAGGATGCATTTTCCTTCCGAAGCATTCCAGCCCGCGAAGCGCCATCATGTAGCTATCTGACAACTCCACTTCATCGTCCTTCCACAGCAATGCTGTTTCAAATTTCTTCCCGACACGCACCGTCATCTGCTCCAAAATGTCCAGTCCTCGCTGTTCTTCCATAGATCGCAGGGTGACGTTGCCTGCTCCGACATATTCGACATCGTAGCACTGCTTGACGACCTCATGCAAATCTTAATCCGTCGAACACTCGCAAATATGAAGACTGAATTTACTATTCACTCCAGGCCGTTGCTTACCATATACGCACCACCCGAGCCTGGTTTTCACTGCAGGTAGTCCGTTCCCGTTACCTTCTCTCGACTTCAATGGATTGGCTAACTGGAGATTGTTCAGTCCTATCAGCCGAAGCTACGGCGTTTTTTAGCTGTTTATCGGTAGCGATGATCCTTACTCCAAGAAGGCATACGTCTTCACCTCAAAAGATTGCCCATAGAGCGCAACGGCACGATCCTGATCGAGATATAGATGATCCGCCTTATGAGCTGGCGTAGCAGTTTCTGAAGTTCGTCTGGCTGAATGCAGCAGCGGATGATATCGATACTGACATCCACGATACTGAAACGGTTGTTGCTCTGACAAGATCGCCTACCGTGACTGAATAGGCAAATCTGATGTAGCGACAAAGCTCTGACTTTTCGCCAACGATTGTCTTCATTCTTGAACCCCGAACTCTCTCGCAACCGATGACCTACCTTTCGGCAGAAAATGCATTCGATTGGCTTGCTTCCTGTCGACGTTTGAGGCAGTCGGAGCATTTTATTCCTTTCCGTGTATCCATACAACGCCGTCGTGTACTCGTAGTAGTCAACCAAGATTGTCCTGATAAAGTAACGGACCTGGTGCGCTAGAAAGGACAGGTAGCTGGAGATCAGGAAGTGTGTGATGTTATTTTTCTGGATGAAAAACGAGGAAGACGCAAAAATGTATCGAGGGATTCTGCGATAGAATATAATCGAAGCTTTGGAGAGTTTGTCGTATCAACCAACACGGAAGTTCTACCCGATAAAATGACATAATGCTGTTGTTTAGGAACACGTCGTCCCAGAACGTTCCTGGATCGGTAGTCAACGATTACCAGAGTACTGAAACGCTACCGTACTTCAAATAAGGCCCGGGCTATTGTGTACCGGACCGCTGTAGGGCAAGTATTCTTCTAATTGTTTTTGGCCTTTACCATTTAAGACGCATGTTCTGCCAGATTTTATCCAGTTTTCCGCTTCAGTAGCCATACCTGGCCACCAGACACGTTCTTTAAGAATGCTTTTTTTTATTGGCAATCCTCGGATTACCGTCGAATATTGAAGGAATAACGACACAGCCGGTTTTTACGGGAATACCATCACACAACGATAGACCTACTGCGAGTGGCTGGAACTTTTTCAGGTTCGACGGCCAGATGTTTGCTTCAAGTGAGTATAGCGGGAAACTCCTAATCTTGCATTGTAACCTCTTAGATTTCTTGCTCAGTTATGTATTACACCGTATACAATCTCCTAAGAGCTTCGATAAGCATCAAACGGATCATTTTCGCCAACATATAGCCAAGATGAAGGGTCGGCGATATTTTCTCGACCTCGTATGAACTCCACTCTAGTAATGACCCGTTTTGAGCTTTCACAGGTTCGATTTAAAGGTGTTGTATAAAAGTGTAACCTTCTGCGTCCATGCGCAGCGTGAAGTGCCTTCCGAGGAAAGCGAAGTGTTCTATTGCTCATGCAGCTTCTAGGGCCTTGCGTTGATTTTGTGCATATTTCCGTTCTGTTGGTGTTAGAGCTTTTGACGCAAAGCTTATGATTCGTGGTGAGTGTTGACCATTTTGTTCCACGAGAATCGGATGTCTCTAACTTATGTCTCATGCACGTGGAATCTCTCGCTATCTAATTCAGGTCCGAGGAACTTTATGTAGCTTTTGTCATACTCGCATTTTGACGCGTTCAAGGTCAAATTGTTGCTTCTTTGGATTTTTAGCACCTAAGCAGTCGTTAAACGAAGCGCGTGTCGAAAACAAAGATATCGTCTGTATAGATGATCACGTTGTTTACGCCTTCCAGCAATCAACACATTTCCCGCTAGAACGTGACGACGGACTCGACATTTAGGGAAACTCATGCTTCGTGCTCCGATGCGGAATTTGTCATCGACTTCAACGTTGGCTACGTTGACGAGTAGCAAGCTTCGCGGCCCTGTCTATCCTTGCCATTCTGGGCCTTTTATAAGAAGAGGAGCCTGGCTCGATAGGTTGGATCGGATACATTGGATAGCGAAATTGCAATCTCAAAAAATTTCGAGAAACCACTGCCAAGCCTCCACAGATTATGTATACATATTTAGGGAAAGATTAAATCTGATCGTATCGAATGCTTTGATTACTGTAGACTAGCGCAGATGGTTCAACAGAGTTTCCCTAGCTCTGTTAGGATGTTCGCAAGTTGTTGCAATCCGTCCGTAGAAAATTTAATCTAGTGCCGTTGCTAGTTTTGGCACCACCTCGATGCAATCAGCGATATAAGCCGACCAGCGATATTCCAGCCTTGGTCTTCAAGGTTCCCACGCATTTTCAGTTGTCGATGATATGCAGTACCGTCCGACGGTTTCTCCTATTTAACGTAAGGATATTCCTTTACAGCACAAGGAAACGATCAACTTCCTTGTAAAAAATTCAGTTTGAATTCTTTTTCCTTCCATTTCAAAAATAACGGCTTTCTCAATGTTTCGACGAAATAACGCGCAAACCGAAACTAGAACCAACTGTTGATGTTGTTTAATCTAGCACTGATAGCATATCCGCTCGAATTTTTTTTTTCAAAATGGAAGAATCCAAGTAAAGCTAAAGTGAGGTTAAACATCATAGTATCTGAAACTGACATTGATCATAACTTTCTAGCTATTTTTCAAACTGCATGGAATCGTACAAATAAGTTTAATACATCAAAACAAAGGTAATTCATTGTACTTTAAGGAAAACATATCAACACAAATCATTTCTCTTCGTTTCTAATGAAAATTCGCACTTTCTGCTTTATTCCTCCCATCAAACGCTGCACACCTTCGGAGTCAACTTCCTTGGCACATTTGTTTCACATTTTGGTCATCTGAGTCGCGTCCCGAGCCGTTTTCCACTTTTCTTAAGCTTCCGCTTCATTATTGCCCAAAATCTCTCGCTGGGCCGGAACTGCGGGCAGTTGGGTAGATTTATGTTTTTATCGATGAAATCTACGTTATTATCGCGATACCACTGGATGACTTCCCGGCTGTAGTGGCAACTCGCCAAATATGGCCAAAACTTCACGGGACTTTTTTGGGTTTTAATGAAAGGTAGTGCGCGAGTTTTGGGGCATTCTTCCTTGTACAACTTCGAGTCCATCGTCTTATTCGTCAAGAACACTTTGGTCTTTGCTCCACAGCTGAATATCCCTTGCCAAAGTATTTTGGCAAATTTGCCCATAAAAGCAAACCTAAACATCGCAGGAACATCTCCTCGTGCCGTCCTCATGTAGAATTATTGGCCAGGAAGCTTTCCGAAATCCATTTTGACGTAGGTTTCATCGTCGATGAGCAGGCATCGTTGGTACTTCGTCAAAACCTGCTGGTACAATTTCCGAGCTCGAGTTTTGGTGACGAAACTTTGTTTCAACGTTCTGTTTGGTTGCTTGCTGGCTTGATAAGAACGATATCCTGCTCGCAAACGAATTCTTCGAACGGTACTGCGAGAAGCAGCGTATTTTTGTGCGATTTCATTATCTGATAGTCCAGGGTTTGCTCTGACGGTTCTCAACACCTTCTGGTTCAGCTTGCGGTCATATGTTCCACTACGAGGCTTACCTTGAGGCACAAGATCCACGCTCTTTCGCTCCCTGAAACGTTTGAGCACATCCATACACGGTTGATTTGGCGATTTTCAACGTTTTTGCGATTTTTATTGCAGACCATGTTGGATTATCAACGTGGGTGTGTAGATTTGTTTCTCTCCTCTCGGATTCCATCTGGAATAACTTTTGATTCACTGCACGAAACACCGTGAAATTTATACCACAGAAAGTGAGCGCCTAGGTAAACAAAGGGCGCCCTAGGTTACTTTCCGTGCCGCTGCAACACAATAAGTAATTCCGGCTTCTAACTGGACATAACTTTATCTTTTTATCACCAATTATTTGGTTAATAATTAACGAACGCCATTGGTTAATAATTAACGAACGCCATCTACGACGTTAAACCTACTCCTGCGTTACCTGGATGCCTCCATTTACTGTAGAAATTTTTTAAAGCAAACCGTTGGAACCTCAGCGCCACCTAGTCTAGCTTTTACCAAACAACATACAATTCACCGAAACTAACGGGAACGTGCTGTAATTTTAAAAAGACATTAGCATTAGCATTAGCATTAGCATTGACGTTTGCACACCTCGTGGATGGAGCTACGATGAGGAATAATTACGAGAAATAAAACGAGGAAAGACATTGCATGCCACCATGAAACGAACCCAGTTACTGATACGTTTCTTCATGCAAAAATCTCCACGAAGACACTCCTCGATCGCTCACCTGGCCACGTCCATGCAACCGTTGGTGATAGGGAGGATTTGTTATCTACCTTAAGAAGACACGGGGAACCCACGTAGACTTCAGTAGATATCAAAGGAAAACGGAAATGAATAGTCGGAGAGAATAGATTAAAAGAATGCCCTGTTTGGTGTACAGAACAGAAATTTAATCAAAAATGGTCGTTGGGAGCATCTTGTCTATGAAGGTTAAGTGATGCTCCATTTCTCTTCAAAACGGTTGGAACTTTAGCATTAACTATAGTCCTAGCTCCTTATAGCTTATGGTTATAGCGCCATTACTCGCTCTCTGAAAAGAGAATAATGTCTGAAAATATAAGAACGGATAGTGAAAGAGAACTAGTCAGAATGAAGCCAAAAATAATATATACTGTCACACCCAAAATCACGTCCAAATTCTACATTTACAACAGCTTCTTCGATGAAATCAGTTTCACGAAAGTGGTGAAAGAACAAACCTTTTACCCACATAATCTCTTCATAATAATATAATTGAAAGTAAAAAGGAAAAAAATGGAAAAAGCTCATCAATATTTCAAAGCGTGCTGTAATTTTAAAAAGACATTTACAGAAATTTAAACATACGGGGGGCACTTCTGCTTGAATGTCTGTTTTTTGTGCTGATAGCCTACATGCAAAACGAGTTCACAGTAAATTAAGCATATATTTCCCTATTACTCGATTATTTCTAGCAGCAAAACATTTTACATTAAAGTTTGTTTTCTATTATGTATCAAAATAGTACGTCATTTCCCGGAAGTTCATTTTCCGGACTGACATTTCCCGGAAAATCGTTTTCCGGAATGTAACAATTCCCGGAAAGTTCAAATCCCGGAAAACATAATATTTTGCTAAAAAAAAGTTTTTTCTATAAATTTATACAAAACCTTATTTCGTTTTATAAATATAACCTCATGGTAATAACTATATGCTATATTATAAACATAATAATAATTTGTTTGATCTATTTATTTCCTATATATTTTGCAAAATTAAGCAACAGGCCCGTGATATTCAGTTTTTCTTTTTTTTTTTCAAAATATTTGAAAGAAAGGCTTGCTCCTGTTTAAAAAAATGGTAATTCTCCTATGAAAGGTATTTTCTCTTTTTTCATATCTAAAGTACAAAAAAATATTTAAGAGAACTATTTATAGGAGATTAACCCTTCGTTTAAACATGAACTGTTCTTTCAAACACTGGTAACTGGTCTATCCACCTCAGGTAAATATTTGCTCATTAAGCCTATTTTTGACCATGTCCAAGCATTTGCATTAATTTTACAGAATAAATCAAGTTTTGTTTTTTACCTTGTTTCCAATAAATTTCAATACATAAGTACATATATAGATGTACTTTTAAAGCTTAATTTTTTTTCAGTTTAATATTTGAGAAAAAAAGAAAATTAGCTTTTCCGGAAATGATTTTCGGGAATTGATATGTTCCGGGAAATGACGTACAATCAAACATTTTGTTTTCAAAAATGGTTAGCAACAGTTTGAAACTGCTATAAAATGTAGCATCCTTCGTGTGTACGATCTATTTAGTAACTGATAAACTTGAAAGATGCAAGTGCTAAACGAGTTCGCAATTAAAAGAGCATATCTTTTAGGGAATTATCTGAACTGAGTTTGGAATCGATTGAATCAGGTGAAGATGGTTCAATACTTTGAGCCATGAGTTCCTATGCACCAGTACGCCACTGGAATTTTGCTTCTTTTATGATCTTCGAGGATGCTAATTGGATCAATCTTTTCCCGGAGTAAATTTTACTGAACCAGATTCAACATCAATCCTACGAAACAGATGTTTCCAAGGATTTTTTTTAAAGTTCATGTTGGTTCTTCTGAAGCTGCATGCCAAGTGTGTGGCGAATGCTAATAAAAACTCAAAAGATTTAAATATTCATTCCAAACTATCATGGTAAAATTATGTGAAACGGCGTTCTCTCCTAAATACAATGTAGAATTGTTTGATAGGAAGTTTGTACTTTGATCAGATAATGCCTACATATTTGAGAAAACAAAACCTTCGATCGTTAAATCTGCTTTTATCTGTTTGAAGCTTTGGTTTGTCTACTTCTATAAACATTACTTCTTCAAATCGAATGACAAACCCTGGATTCTGCCACTGTTTGCTATTGTGCGTAGAGGAGGTAGCTAAAATATCAAATACACCAAACGATGCATGGATGGATGGCTTTTCAAATCGTTATCGCCTCAACAAGCTGATAACAACGCAGCCAGATTAACTCAACGTTGAAAAAATGCACGAACATCTAACGACAACAACAAGAGCCAAAGCCATAGCTACTTAATTGAACTCTCGACACAGTGATTCATTGTTGCGGCTGTGAAACTGCTTATGTATCGCATTCCATCTTCGTTGATCCTTCGAACTCAGCACCAGCATTTGAGTCATTTCCATGCGACGATTACCCTCCTCCTCCTCCCCACGAACTATCGGATACTTACAGCAATAACGTTGACAAAGGTCGTCTTGCCCGAGTACTGCAGCCCGACCAGCGTCAGCTCCATCTCCTCCTTCCAGAAAAGACTCTTGAACCAATCCAGAATCCGATTGATTAGGGCCAACATTTTCACCAACAAGCTGCTTAACACACGTACAAGATGACTAAATTTTTCACTTATTCCCTTTTTCTGCTGCTTCTGAGAGAACCACTTTTTTATTGTTTACACCCAACTTATGGATTTTCAGCACACCACTTTGCT